>FPAK01000011.1:3005437-3192996 GCA_900116095.1 Euclidium syriacum | reverse complement strand
ATCGCATACACGGGGTCTATAAAAAGCACAAATTGATTTTTAGGCTTTCACCAAAACTTTCTACTCTCTAGCCTTGAACAGACTTGTGATAACCTTTTTTCATTCCATCGGTCTATATAAACACTAAGGTTCTCCAATTACACTACTGCACATATATGAATTCGGGTTGATGAAACCAAACATTGGTGCGACGTATATTGCATCAAATATGGTATTCCACTCACATTCGGTGGCAGAAAAAATAAAAATTGAATTTCAGACTAGTAACTTATGAGAAAACAAAATTTCACACTCATGTATGAAACATCTAGCACACGATTATCACTATCTTTGTATCGTTACCTGATTCAATACGGCCACATTCGTGTCACTCATGTATGTTATGTCTCAATATCAACTCGCTGACGCTCTCACCAAGCCACTCCCAAAAACAGGTATCAGCAACTCTTGGTAAAGATCGGAATTGACAAGGCCACTCTGTCTTGAGGGGTGTATCAAATATTCTCTCAATAATACACATAACGTCATATAATCTCTAATTATAATTTTCAAAAAAAAATCTCTATAATTAGGTATAGTTATTCTCCTTCTTTCCGAACCTAAATCATGTATATTATTACCATACAGGACTCATTTTTGTTTATTCTTTTAAATCACAGACTTTTATTGTTGTTACGGCTAGTTTTTAAGTACTCATATATTTATTTATTATTGGGTTGCGCTGCATGTAATTTTCTAACAAAAACCCGGTTTAAATGGTTTGTAATACGCTGACTCAGTCCTTCCATTTGGCTGTCGGGTCGGCATCTCACAGAAACAACAGTCAAGCTACAATTACAGATGGTCAACTCAAATCCAATGCTCTGTTGTTAATAGATCGCACGGGTTCCACTCAAAATATTTCGAAGGTGAATTTGATGCAGAAGCTATTAACATAGAGCCTGTCAAATGCACTCTTGTCAGTTGTCACTTTCTTACACTTGTATTTAGGCCTTTAATTACGTTTTCTGTGTCTGACCTAAGGCAAATTGTTAACGGGAATTGCTTTGAATTCTCTTCCTCCTGTTTGTTTAAATGGAGGCTAGTTTAATATTTGTTTGCAATTGCGTACTAAAAGCCAATTAAAGCATGGCCTCTAGAAAGAAGTGAGGCAACAGAAAAGAGATACACATGGAGAAAATGAATTCAGGTCACTAATAATCAAATAGAATGAGAAGCGCAGTCACAAAATATCTCCAGACAAAATATCTCAACTCTCAGTAGTATCCGCTCCAAAAGATAATAATCCCAAAAGAATTCAGTCCCAAGTAATACAGTGGAACAAACAAAGACGACATAAAAATAAATGAAAAGAACACCATGCAGAAGACTCCACTTAGATCATTAACCATACGAGAACAGATCCAAGTACCAAGCTCGAAACTGTCTTGCTAGCTCCATTCTGCAAAACATAAGGTTTTGGATTAGCATTTCGACCTTAAACATTTAGTCATAAGGTCACAGAAGCAAAAGATTCCATCATACTTGATTCAAATGGGACTCTTATGGTAACTGAATTAACTCGGGGTTACCTTCGGAAAGATCCTAAAATCTAGGGGTTCAAACTTATAATAAAATCTTGGGGAATTCGTCGTCCCTCATGCTTTTTGACTATTTTATTACTACTAAACTACTCTCAAGAAAACTAGATCTACTTTCAAATGAAACACTTTAGTATTTATTTTTCACGTGCAGACTGTCAGATCACGTGACTCCTGCACCCACGCGCAACGGCTCGAGTTTGAAGATCTCGAGGTCAAGATCGGCAAATCCGATACGGCGCAGACTAGCATTCCCGTGCTAATTTACGCAAATCATGTTTCCAAAACTCAAGACACTGGTTTAGATCTAATGAATGAACGGCTATTTCCAGGTTATGCATTGCGGCAAAATCAAGGAACACTAGACAAAACATCTCAGATCTGAAACGCATTGTACAAGATCTAAGTCGAAGAGAAGTAAAGGGTTACGAACCTGGTCGTTCACATCGGTGGAAGGGCCCGGAGAGAGCGAGCCGTTGCTAGGTCCTGGAGCATCGGCCGACGGGAGAGGTGGGCTAGATGCCAGAGGCGAGGGAGATGGAGCGTCTGGCTTCTTGGTTGGTGCAGGGGCTGGAACCTGGGCGGGAGGGGACGCAAGTGGTGCTGGAGGAGGAGTTGCCGGAGGAGGAGATGCAACGGGAGGAGGAGGAGATGCGGGTGGTGGGGAAGACACTGGAGGAGGGGTTGCTGGTGGAGGAGAGGAGACTGGTGGTGGTGGGTTCGCCGGAGGGGGAGCAGTGACCGGAGGAGGGGAGGTGGTGACTGGTGGAGGTGCTGAGACTGGGGGAGGAGTCGCCGCTGGAGGAGGAGTTGTTGTAGTTGGTGGAGCCGGTGTGGTGGTTGGAGGTGAAGCCGGAGCTTGACCACCGACGCCGGCGATGAGGACGATACAGATCGCAGCCATAACGAGTTGCCGACCCATTTTTCTTTTTCTTTTTCTTTTTTCTTGATTATGGTGCGCACTCTCTCACAGTGATAGTTCAGTAAGGAAATGAAAAGGGAGGAAAGTGAAGGATTTATTTAAATAGGAAAAAGGTAATCAAATCAAAACGCGGATACATGGCGTCGTATTGAAGTCGTCTAGTGGTATTATACCACGTTGGTAGGGCCCATAATCCCATGTGAGGGTTAGCGGTGCTAGATCTGTTGACACGTTGGCGAGTTCATAAAACTATGATGATGGGATGCGAATGAGTTGTATTAATTAACATAAAGCTTTTAAGCTACTCTAGTTCCAGACATGTAAACTTTTTTGTGTACCACTCGAATAATACCATAAAACTCAGGATCGCCATATACATTAATTATGAGAACCACCAAACATATCTGCCAATAGAGGGTCAGAAAAACGGTGGGGAAAGTTGGTTAATAACGAGTAAAAGAAAATTGAAGTATAAATGTGTTAAAGAAAAGATAAGATTGCCTGCAAATAAAGTTTGTTCCTTATTTGCAAATCAATTTGAATTTTTCTTAAAGTTTGTTCCTTATGAAATGAGTAAAGGGAAAAGTGATGGGAGTGGTTTCGGTGATAGCATGTCGAAGGTGGGGTCTGGTGGGCGTCTTGTGCGTTTCGATGGATGCTTTTGAACAGATCGAATATAGAAAATTTCAATTATTTGATGTATTTTGGATTCTTATTTTGTTAGTGCTATTATTATTCATGTGCTCTTCTAGACAGCACAATGTTACTGCCACTTCATCAATAAATCAATATAGAATCTATTAGGTGTATAATACAAACAAGCAATTTTATCAAAAACAAGGATTACAATGCATTATATAATCAGATTTAGGATTTATTCTAAAAGAAAATCACATTAAACTTACAAAGTAAACAAGGAAAAACATATCAAAATTAAAGCAAAAGAGACGTAAGCTAAACATAAGCTAGATTAAACGGTGTCATCTATGAGATGATCACACCACGTCCAGTGTAATCTCCTTCAGTAATATGAACCTAACAAAAATATCACTCCAATGATATAAATGAATTTATATACTTTTGGGGAAAAATATCAAAAACAAAAAAAAATTTCAGAAAATACTAAAAACACAACGTAAATAGTTTTGGTATAAAATAAGTTTCAACTTATTTTGACTTTCTCGAAAATTCGAAATTTTGTTTAGACAAAACCGATTTAAGTCTAACACTAACTCACCGTTTACTGTTTCTGTTAAATTGAAAACGACGTCGTTTTAACATCTTTTAAAACTTAATAAAACATGCAAAACTTTTAATATGTCCAGAAATGTTATTAAGTTCGGATATATTATTTTTTGTTAATTCATACCCGAACTCATCTATCGGGACCAAAATATACTTTGACCACGTTACTGTTAATCAAACCGTTAACAGTAAAAATGTGTCAGCTGAGTCATTAACAGATAAATAAAATTAAAATTATATGGATTAATAAAATATATAAAAAATAAAAAAATATCACAAAATTGAACGAAGACGTCTTATGTTATTTGTCTTTACGCTTCTTCTTCCTCTGTTTTTTTTTGTCAAGGGAGAGACGATTAAGGGTTTTTTGACTTCTCTAAAATAAAACCCATAAAATATCTCGAAGTTGATCTTGCAATTGTTTTCGAAACTAAATTTCGAAACTTATTTGCATAAGTTCGTCGTCATTAAAGCTGGAATGAGGTGATTTTTGAGATTTATGGGAAAAAAAAAATCTGTGTTTGAAAATTCGTTAGGTATGTGATTCAGAAGTTTCGGAGTCTTGCAGGGTTAGGTTTATTGAAGATTGAATCGAGATAGTCTTTAAACTCAGTCAATTTCCCGAATTTCTCTGCTCGATGAACTGAGATTTTTACAAGCTTTGTAACTTTGAATTTTTTTTCTTACAAGCTTTATATCTCTGAGTTAATCGTAGAAGCTTTATGTCTTTGCTTATCTCTTTGATTTCTGTGTAAACAATTCGTTTTTCCTATGAAAATCAACGAATTTCTTAGCTCTGATTTGAAGCTTTATTTTCTTCAACGTTTTTCAGTTTCAAACTTTAAGTCTTCTTCGTTTTCCAGCTTTAAGTCTTCGTTTTCCATATTAAGTATTGGTATGGTTTTAATTTGTTATGTTTTGTTGTAACAGTTTCGATAATGACATTGATTTTAGTATCAACTTGAACGGGAAGTTTGAGACCATCAATGGAGAGCTTATGTATATTGGTGGGAGCACCCATCATCTTGAAGCCCCTTTGCAAGCACTATTTAGCGATATGAAAGATGCAGGCGTGGATTTATATGGTCAAAGGATTTGGTATAAGTTACCATTTGAGAAGTTAAAAGATCTAAAGTTTTTGTGTGATGGGGCTGTGGGTTTTGACGATATGTGTAGAGCTGCTGCTTGGACTAAAGCTGTTGAGATCTTTATGGAACATGAGAGTGCTACTTCCGAGTCTCACAGTGATGAGGAATTCTGTGAGAATGATGAGGAATTCCATGAGGAAGCACGGGTTGAGGAAACTGTGTCCGTGTTTGTTGATGAGGAAGAGAAAAATTCTGATTACCGGAATACTCCTCCTACATCAGATTGTGAGAAATAAATGCAATACAAACAATATGAGACATATAGAAAAGGAAGTGGCAAGCTGAAGATAATTCAAGTATTTGACAGTGTTACATCGTTCAAGGAAGCTGTGTTAGAGTACACCTTGAAAGGAGCGTGGAATATCAAGTACTCAAGATGGGGAACAGTGAAAGATGAGGCAAAATGTAACATAAAAGGTAAAAAAACCTTGTCATTGGAGAATATATCGTTTGTTCGAAAAATCTGTTGGCAAATGGATGGTGAAGACATTCCAAGATACCCATAGTTGTACACCAAATGTTAGTTGTAAGATATTGACAGAAATTGTTATTGCGAATATGCCTCTGTTGATGCCTAAAGCCATTCACAGCCAAGTTCGTGAGCGGTACAATTTGGTTCCAACGCATGATATATGTAGGAAGGCAAGAAAGAAAGCATTGAATATGATCAAAGATGAATATGATAAACAATTTTCAAGGATGAAAGATGCAATTCTCACGTAAGTAAACTATTTTTTTGGTATTGTATAAGCTATACGATCCTGATATTTTTGAGTTAATTAAATGTTTTTTTTTCTACAAATCAAATCCTGGTTCGACGGTTGATCTAGTAGCAAGACCTGTAGATGATGGACATGAAGTGTTCGATAGATTTTATGTTTGTTTCAATGCACTTAGGAAGTAATGGAAAGTGTATTGTCGTCCTATCTTTGGTATATATACATGTTTTCTAAAATCTACTACAAAAGGATAACTACTTGCAGCGGTGGGAAGAGATGCAAACAACCAAATTTATCCTATTGCTTGGGCTGTTGTTAAAGTTGAAGACACAGACAGTTGGATTTGGTTCATCAAGAAACTGAAAACAGATTTGGATCTTGGTGATGGCCACGGATACACTCTAATTTCATATAAACAAAAGGTAAGTTTCACGGTCTGCTTATTTTTCTGAGTTTCTAGAACCTTTTAACAATGGTTTTGAGCTGTTTCTTCTAAAAATGGTTTTATTTGGTTATATTTAGGGTTTAATTAAAGCTGTGCATGAAGAATCACCACAAGTTGAACATCGTATGTGTGCTAGACACTTGTACGGTAATTTGAAGAAGGTCCACCCGAACAAGTCTCAAGTGTGGAAGTTATTTTGGAGGGTGGTAGATAGCTTTAATGAGGCAGATTATAAAGCAGCCTTGTTGGAATTAGAAAAATTTAACCCTACGGTTCATACTGCTTTGATGGACAGAGATCCAGAGGCTTCTAGTCGTGCTTATTTCAAGACAACCTCTTGTTGTGAAGATGCACTCAACAACTTCTCTGAGTCATACAATAGTGCAATTGAGAAAGCACGGTCCTTGCCATTGGTAGAGATGTTGGAGACCATGAGAAGACAAACTATGATTCGAATTGACCTAAGGAGGACAAAAACAATGAAGCATAAAGGATTTCATAGCCTTAAGGTCAAGAAGGTGCTTGCTATAGAGGAGAAGGAAAAAAAATGGTGCGAAAGAATTCCAAGACCCAATCGAAGTCAAGAAGTATCTGAGAATGGTACCTCACATTCTGCTGACATTGACAAGAAGACATGCAGTTGTAGGAAATGGGATATTACAGGGATTCCGTGTCGTCATGCGTTGAAAATTAGCACAGATAAGAAACTAGATTCGGAGGACTATGTTTGGTATCTAACTACGACTTGGCAGAACCAGTATAGTGATTCGATACGACCAGTTGAGGGTTTGAAAATCTGAAAGAAGTCGGATGAAGCAACACTTTGACCACCGCCAAGGGAGACATCTAAGGGTCGGGATAAGAAGCCAGCGAAGAGAATAAAGTCCATTCACGAGTCTCCAATGAAGGGAAAAAAAGTATCCAACTACAAATGCATTATCCATTGCTATCGATGTAGTTTAACAGGACACAATGCATTAGGGTGTAAAAATGGTAGAGTTCCATACAAACCAAAGCCAAAAAAGTAGCGCAATAAAACACAAACTGTAGATGAATCTATGTCACTTGATTTTGGAGAAGGATCAAGTCAACCAAGTCAACATACTCAAACTTCCTCTTATCATGAATAACTTCCAGGTTTGTGTCTCTGTGATTTTTTGTTGTTGTTAGGTTATTAGTACTTGTCTCTAAAATTGAACTACCAAGTTTCTTATATTCTTTGAGTTCTGGTTTCATTTAATCTTTTGAACGCTTTCATGATTTGACATATTAATAGTTGTGGCTGCTTAATTTTATTAACATATTACCCTCTGCTTATTCTGATTTTGTTCAAAAACTTATTATGCAAGTCCTACTTGCAGTTTCATGTGGAATATTTTGATGCCTAAAGTCATACCATATGATCCGATGTTGCTGCTGATTTTTTTTTTTTTGACTTGAGTCTCTCCAACTGTCATCTTTTGGTTATAGATTTTAATTGTGTGTCATGTAATCAAGATGTTATGTCTTAGTGAAAAATCCATCTCTTTTGGCCTTTAGATCCGCATCACTCTCTTTTCTTATTTGATCATAAAATATCAACTTTGAGATTATACTTAATTTTCATATTTTACTAAATGCCATAAATCTGATAAACCCAAATCTAAATTAGAGTATAAATTGAACATGATTGAACACTTATGGGGTAACTGAAAGAGAAATCTTTAGGAAGTCAAAATCTCTAAATCAACTTTCTCTCCTAACAACCAAGAGGAAGAAGAAGCTTACGAGGACGACGATGAATGACGTATTTTTTTGGTTATTTTGTTGTCATTTTTTTTATATATATATTTTTTTTTATAATCCACATAATTTTAATTTTATTTATCTGTTAATGGTTCAGTTAACACGTTTTTACTGTTAATGGTTTGACTAACAGTAACGTGGTCAAAGTATATTTTGGCCCCGATAGATGAGTTCGGGTATGAATTAACAAAAAATAATATGTTCAGGAACATTTTCGTACAGCAAAGAAGTCTGAGTATGGATCGGGACTGCGTCCCTGAGTCCAGACATGAAAAAGCCATTTTCCCTCCAGAATCTGATACTTGTTCATAAACCCAGAAATCGCATCTTTAAAATCTTGATCTTTTGTTTGATAATCCAAAAATTATCATCTCTTCCGGTTTCATTGCTATTGATAAACAAGTTAATAATAATAATTTTTTTTGTTAAATGTGAAATTTATTTATCAGAAACAGAAATATTTAGAAGCTATTAGATGTTCTCAATAAGAGAACTAACTACTCAAAATCTACTGTAATAAGCATAGCACAAAAGCTTTGTTTCTCTAAAAAAATAGAGCATGATAAAAATGAAGCCAAGAAACAGAGCTTCATCACCACCAAACATTCAACGTTCCCCATCGTCATCTTCTTCATCCAACAGGTGATTAAATCGAGATGCTTCAATACTTCGGGAGCCAAACCACTGTTCCATCATTATCGATACATGATGATCGCCAGCGTAAGCCAATGATGAAATGCGATTTCTCACTACTATATCCATATGTTTAGCGAGACCGAAAGCCGTTGTAGGGACATTAGAATGAATCCAAGCATTGCGTTCTTTCTATACATCCAGTCTAATCAGAACGAAGTCAGCACGAGCAAATCGCTAAGCCAAGAGATAAGCCATTGTTTCACCCAAATCCAGATTAGGTGTGTAAATGCCCATGATTCATCTCTCTGCAACTTAGAACCAAAATTCAAAATCAGAATTTGGGATTTCATTGGTAAAAAATCAAAAATCAAGACACTTAAACCAATGAATCGTTTCGTGAGAAATATATTGAACTATGAAATTGCAATGTACGCGGTTTGATATTGGAATCCAAATCTCGTTCTCGTTTGAAACACGATGGAAAACCCAGAATCATAAACCCTAAAATCAGATAAAATTGGATTTTTTTTGTTTTGTTTTGTTTTTGAGTTTTTTGTTTATTTACAATGAGCATCGAATTCGATTGCAATTAATCTATCGGGAAAAGAAGAAGACGATGTTTTTTTAGATGGTTATGTTCGAATCGTTGATTCTCTTTACGACCAAGCTCCGCAACATTATGCATCGTCTTCTTAGCTGATCCTAGTGAAGAAACAATGAGGTATTTTTTCAGAGATTGTTGGACGAAGAAGATGTCGAAGTCAGAGAAGAGGAACCGACAATGGTAAAGAAGAATATAAACGAAGCCGTTTTACGAAAAGGAATCAATATATAATGTTAGTTGTTCGATGAGTTACGGTGGCACAATGGAAACGAAGGTTGGTTTGGACGAAGAGATTCAGGTTCTAGTCCTTATTTTGCGTGTTTTATTAAGTTTAAAAAGACGTGCAAACGACGGCGTTTTCAACTTCACAAAAACAGTAAACGGTGAGTTAACGTCGGCCTTAAATAAGCTTTATCAACGCAAAATTTCGAGTTTACAAGAAATTCAAAATAAGTTTTTTATTCCAAAACTATTGATGTGATTTTTTAGCGTTTTTTAAAAAATTTGTTCTTTTTTCTGACATTTTTCCCTACACTTTTGTTAATATAAAATTGAAGAGAATGAAGACAACGAATTAAAACATGTTCAAGAGCATTTTCACCGGTGAGAGGAGAAATGGTTCAAGAGACTGGGCGCAGAGCGGATATCCGGTAAAAACTTAGTATTTGTGATTTGTTTTGCTTGTAGCGGATACTAAACTTTACTGTTTGCTTTGCTCCGGAAATTTGCGGATATCCGGAACTTCGGATATCCGGATTTTTTTTAATATTTGCGGATATCCGGATTTTTTTCGTTTAAAGCAAGTTTTTTTAAAAAATAATATTTTTAATATTTTTATTCAATATTTAAATTATAAATATATGAAACCATTTAATTTTATTCAAAAAGATAGATCAAAATGAAAAGGAAAATTTAAAATCATAATAAATAAAAATGATGTTTTTATTAAAAATAAAAAATTATTAAAATTCTAGTGTTAAATTTTATATATTAATATATATTAATTAAAACTTTATATATGTTTTGTGTCAAACCATTTTTATGTGCTTTAAACTTATAAACATTATAAATGTATGATATAATATGAGTATATATGTACTATATGGATCGGAGTGGATATCTGAACCTTTTGATGTTGATATTTGTGATTTGCTCCGATTTTGACGGATATTAGATTTTACTATTTGTTTTACTTTGGTTATTCACGGTTATTCAGATTTTTCGGATCGAATTGGAGCGGATCAAACAGATAATTTGTCCAGGCCTAAGAGACATCTCGATCGACGGTTGAGCTTGTCAGCACTACAATGAAATCTGGATATTGATAGCATTAAAATATAACGTTTTTCCGCATCTTGTATATTCAGCTAAGAGTATATTTAATAGCATATATATATATATGTATATATATATAAGTAGAAACATTATAATTCTTAGGCGGTAACATGAAATTTAGATCCCGCTACACTTAGTATTTGTAGGTTCCAAAAACACTTTCGCTCCAACAAAAAATTTTCAATTACTAAGACTTAAAAGTTTCATGCTCTTTCCTCTCCCTCTTTTTAATTCTTTTTTTTACAGATGGATCTCAATCTCTTTGACAAAAAAAAAAAATCTAAAGCTCTCTTCTCTCACTCACTCTCTCTTTCTTCATGTTTTCTCGTATTATTCTCAAACATTGATTTTTTCATATTATGGCGATGATATCGTCGTTGGTGACTTTCTCGACTACGAGAACGACGTCTTTGAAGACCCTTACCTTGACGACGAGGTGAGTCGAGGGGACAATAGAGTAGAGAATACGAGACTGAACACGAAAATCTCGTGTCGGAGGAATGAAAATATATTCAGGCATAGGTGAATCTTAAGAAGAAGAAGGACAAGCGGACAATAGGGTTTCTTCGGTAAGTTTCTTTTCATCCTTAATTTCTCTATTTACTGCTTCTATTTCTAATTTATTTTTCCGTTAATCCAAATTCGTTGCATTCTTATCAGAGAAGCAAAAGAAGTCGCCGTTTTAGGGTTATATTCACTTTTAATCACAATGGTGAAACTGAAGAATATGACAGAAAAAATAAAGATGTTCATGTTCCATCTTTGTTTTTGTTCCAAAAGAGTCTTTAAATTTTGTTTTGCTGTGGTTAATAACTATATTTTATTTATAGAGAAAATTGTATCGTAACATATATCAGAAATATTTTATGGAAGATACTTTTAAAAAACAGTGATATATTGAAGATCATAATAGATACTTTTTATCAGTGTTCAAGAAAACGGTCTAGGCGGCCATCTAAGCACCGTCTAGGTGCTAGGCGCCCCCAGACCGCTTAGATTTCGTGGTAGATGGAACTCTTAGGCGGATAATTTGATTTGGCGGTTCAGGCGGAGTTAGGCGGAGTCTAGGCGGTCAGAATTTTTTTTTCTTTTTTTTTAAAAGAGTAGTTTATGATCACACACATTTCATATAAAACATTTCATATAAATTAATTGGTTTTATGATGAATGATGTTCTGATAATTGATTGATTTTATATTTTTGAATAATAAATAAATATATTTATCTATATAATATATATATATATATGGATATATACTAAAACCGTCTAAACCGTCTAAAATCGCCTAGGCCCCGACTAGGCGTTCTAGGCGATAGGCGGAAGGTCGCCGTCCGACTAGCGCCTAACGCTTTTTTGAACACTGCTTTTTATACTATTATTTCTTTTGTCATTGTATTAATTATTAAAATTTAATCTATTAGGATATATTCACCCACATAATATACATACATACCCGCACAAAATCCCACATAAAAGAAATTCAAGACTCACTAAGAGGTAAAGACATGCCCACAAGGAGAAAACGAGAAGAGTTTAAGTCACCTATCGAACTGAGAACTGCACCCCAACGAGAAGAATCTAAAAGAAATTCATATTTCGTTTACTTAATTTCGTTTATTTAAAAGGATATATCATATAATAAAACATGGTCAATTACTTACATTACTTTTGGATATGCATGTGCATCCAAGCATTTGGATCGGATTCAGATTGGGTCTATTTGGATATAGGTATTTCGAGTAGGAGAGTTTTGGACCCATATAGGACCTGAAAAATATTTAGTTCGGGTTCGGGTTTGGGTCCGAGTCGGTTCGGTTCCAAAAAAGTTGTATGTGCAAAATATTCGAAACGAAATGGATATTTTTTGGATTCGTCTCTTTTCGATTCTGTTTAGTTATTTTTACTCGAAATTGATTAATTATACCTCAAATTTCAAAAATAATACTCATGAATACTATGCTCTGATAATAATCATTTTCTAAGAGAGGAAATCAAGAAATATGCAAGTTGTATCTATACCATTTCATAACATGAATGAAACCAATCTAGCATTTTTTTTAATTCTTATTCTTAATTGAATTAGTAATTACTTTCAAATGATTACAAGCAGACAAGCACCTTCCCAATTACATAACATAAACTAGGTGACTTGCTTGTATGCATATTCGGGCATTAATTTGAAAATAGAATCATTCCGAAGAAATCAATTGTTGAGACTTATATCACTAAATTTAATCATATGCACTCAGTTATATCATCCTCAATGTTGACAACATTTGAAAGTTATGAAAAAATGATGTGTGAATTGTCTTCACCTAAACTAACTCCAAATCTACAGTGTACATTTGTAACATGAAAGGTTATCGATCTCACATAAAATTTAGACATAACTAAGGTTTTAATATTTCAGAACTTGTAAAAGCAAACATGATTAATGTGACTAGTGAAATTGTAATAGGACTAATGCAATTATGACGCAGAAGTTTCATCGGTGGTTTAAGAGCATTAGGTTCAGAGAAATTCATTAGGTAAATTAGGATAATTAAACGGTTGTGATTCTAGAAATCTAAACACAATTATTCTTCGCAACCTTGATTAAGTGTCAAGGTATTGACTTTTTTTATAAACCTAAATCTCAAAAAGACTTCTGGATTGTCGCTGAATGTGAACAATTATTAGAGTGTTCAAGTTAGATATGTTCACAAGGTTTCCTGGATAAGCAAAGCAGTGGACCCTAGAAGCACCTTACTCACTACAGATAATGGGCTTTCGTCGATTAAAGATCTTAAAACATGGTTCATGATGCCATGATCAAACATAGAGTACTGCTGTAATAAAGAACCACGTGATCAAGATCACAAATAGAAAACCGTTTATAAATCCATTAGAAAACCCTAGAAACCCTAAATCTAACAAGTTGTCTACTCGCACATATTAATTGGGGAACACATGCACGAAATAAACTTCAATAATAAAAATACAGACATTCATATAATCAAACTTTTTAGATTGGAGTGAACATAGATCTCTTCTCTCCTTCAAAGTCTCGAACAAAGGTAGTGTAGAAAACTTTAAAAATTTAGAAAGCAAAAGAGTATTTTGTGGCCATGGAGGCTAAAGTAATTATGATTGTGGACATGCCTCCAGATGTATCATGGATTTTACCGGTTTTCTACCGTGATATAGTAGGTTTTATGGAGTCTTTGTAGCATGTTTTGAGCATTTATGCAGGATTTACTAGCAAAAGACACTTTGGAGCAAAAGGAGTTAGAAAGAAGGTTTTATGGAAGTTTCCACGTGAATTGAGAAGACTTAGAAGATTTGGAGCCAAAATGAAGAAATGTTGTTGCGAACCCCGAGTCGACCGACTGGAAGAGATGCAGTCGACCGACTGTGACGCCGACTTAATTTAGAAGATTTTCTTATCGGACCTCTCGCGGAACCCTAGACCCTAAGACTCATTCACGACCTATATCAACACCTCTTAAGCACTAGAAGAGGCACGACGCACCCCACAAGAACTCAGAGAAATACAAGTTTATCTTTGCTTCCATTGTTTTTAGCTTTCTAGAGAGATTGTTCTTATCACTGTTACAGACTCTGAAGAAGATTTAAAAAGTGTTCTTACTCATTTCGAGCTTGTGAGCCTCTGATCTTCTATTTTCTATTTCATTAATAGAAAGATGATTTGTTTTACCAAACTCATGTCTGAGTAGTTACTTTATTAGATCTAGGGTTTTCTTACGGTTTTGCTATGAATTGCTAAAATAGTTTTAAACAATCTTTCAATCACGAAATTCTTCGCTACAGTTGTTCTTCACTGAGTAGACAGACTCGCGAACCGTTTTATTCAATCATAAATCTAGATCCGGTAGTCGAGAGACACCGAAGATCGGTAGACAGTTCTGTAGTGAGCAAGGTGCGTTCTAAATCAAATGAATGTTTGTTTAGACACCTTGTGAACAGATTTAGCTTGCACTCTCATGCTTGTTTATTTTCAGCGACAATCCAAAGAGATTTGAGATTTATGGATTTAAACAAAGGCGTTGTTCTAACACATCATTAGAACATCATAGCTATTATTGTGTCTAGAGTTCTACAGTTTCGAGATTTGAAATTGATTGTGGTCTTAATTCATAAAATTCATAGTTTCCAACTGGAATTCCCTAAGATCTAATATTTCCCTGAATTTGAAGTCACCAAACGGTTTAAAAGTTTTCTCAGTTTACAAAGAGGTTTACTTAAGGTATTTCACTCACGAATCAACCATAAATACTACAACTGTACACTGTGCACTTGCAGTTAATTTTGGGTGAATAACTTCACGCATCACCTCCTCCTGCTGCTAAGAGCTTCTTTTATAGTTGTAACTTCCTTGCCTACAAAATTCTATGTAGATTTTCTCCTGGATCGTCGGTTAAGTTGGTCAATGGTCATCCGACTTCAGAAACTCTGATTCTGCCTCTGCATCTCTTTTCACTAGTTTTGCTCAAATCCTTTCTACTTTAGCTCCAATTGCACCAAAACATCTTTTTTTGTAAAACCTCTATAAATATCTTAAAAAAATACTATAAAGACTCTATTAAAGTACATGTACCATGGTAAAAAACCGGTAAAATCCACGATACATCAACTCCCCCAAACTAAACATTTGCACTGTTCATCCGTATAATATTTTTTTTTTTTGAAAAACCTTAAACTAAGATGAAAGCCACGAAAATAAGCATATTTACAAGCTTACCAATGGTTTGCCTCCTATTAAGTGCTTATTTTTAATCATTTGCTTGACTATTTATGAGCTAGACGTGTCAAGATGGTCTCGGTCTATTGGAGTACAAAACTGAGGTATCTCCATGATCAAGAACATTGGTAGAAATGGGGATTGTGACTTCATCTTCATGATGAGCTCTATCATTAGGTTTTATTAATAATCCTCCAGAATCATCAATAAGTGTAGAAGAATTTGAATTAAGCTTACAAGGTGAACGCCGTCTCCTTTTGGAATGTTGTTGAAGTGTGTTGTTTGATGCTTTCTTCTTATGAAAACTACTAGGTCTAAATTCTTATGCTATATATAGAGGTTTCTTTCATATAATCTTTGTAAGATTTGGTTGGAGATAGCACGTTCTATGATCGTTAATGCTGAGTTACAGTCAGGTGGTTCGCTGCGTCGGTTTACTAGGCACATGTCGATTAACTGATTGTTATGATCAGTTTTGTTTTCAGTTTCTTTCAGCATAAGACTGCTTATTAGATAAGTATCTATATTTCTCTGCAACTTCTTCCATTGCCTTTTTCAGCTTTTTATCAGAATTGATGCTTCCTTTAGCATCTTCTCTCGGCCAAATTGGTCTCATCCATGGTGGTTTGTATGTATTGGACGTTGTAGACCTACCAAGGAATGTAGAAAAAACACCAGGGTAGGTTGTGTGATTAGCCGAGACATCATGTATTCTTGCGTTCGTGCCAATGGAGAAACAACAAACTCCTAGCATTGGTGGAGGTGACTAAAATGTGATGTGTGGAGCTTTATGATTTACAGCATGTACTGGATCATTGGATATTGCAGCCAACTTAGGTTGAGCTATCAGTTTTTCTTCTTATCCATGATCAAACACTTCCTCCTCCTCGATTTCGATTGCTGATACTTCATAATGAATCGTCTAATGACCAATTCTACAACTCATCCCAAAGCTTCTCAGATCTTGAAACTGCTTCGATATTCTGCTCTTAATAACCGCATTATACTTCATAAAAATTAGCTCCAATGCATCATGAAAACTAGCCTCATCAGCAAATACTTTTTCGACAATAATTTTCACTTACGGCAAATCCCAAAATTCGGTAAGCGATAAATTTTTTTGACTTATCTTCAGGTTCAAATAATTTCTCTCCTTAGTAGCTTTGAAAAGAGCGGTATGTCTATGTAGACACGTTCATAAGACTTTTCTTGAGAAAATTGTTGATTTTCTGCTTCCGGTTCCTTCCGTCGATCGATTTGAGCTTCCCGTCGATCGACTGGCTGTGAGTCGGCCAACATTTCTTTCTGTGACAACTCCTCTTCTTCTTCCTATAACTCTAGTAACTTATCAGCATTTGATCTTCTTCTAGTTACTTCAATCTCCTTTGTATTGATCTTTTTGGCATTTGATCTTCTTCTAGTCACTTCAAACTTGATGCGTGAATTGTTTTCACCTAAACTAACGGCAAGTGCACGGTGTACATTTGTAGCATGAAAGGTCATCGATCCTATAGAGAACCTAGGGATAACTACAGATTCAATATTTTGGAACTTGTAAAAGGAAAACATGATTAGTGTTACTCGTGAAATTGTAATAGGACTAATGCAATTGGGACGCATGAGTTTCATCAATGGTGTAAGAGCATTAGATTCTGGGATTAAACGGTTGTGATTCTAGAACTCTAAACACGATTATTATTCACAATCTTAATTGGGCGTCAAGGTATTGACTTTGTTTATAAACCTAAATCTCAAAAGACTTTTAGATTTTCGGTGAATGTAAACAAACATTCGAGTCTTCAAGTTAGATATGTTGACAAGGTTTTCTGAACAAGCAAAACAATGGAACCTAGAAACACCATACTCACTACAAATAATGGGCTTTCGCCGAATAAGATCTTAAAACATGGTTCATAACGCCATGATCAAGCATAGAGTACTGTTGTAGTAAAGAATCACGTGATCAAGACCACAAATAGAAAATCGTTTATAACTCCATTCGAAAACTCTAGAAACCCTAAATCTAACAAGTTGTCTACTCGCACATATTAATTGTGGAACACATGCACAAAATAAACTTCAATTATAAAAGTACAGACGTTCTGAGAATCAAACTCTTTAGATTGGAGGGAAACACATATCCTTTCTCCCCTCCAAACTCTTGAACAAAGCTAGTGTAGAAAACTCTAGAAATCTAGAGAGCAAAAGAGTGTTTTTGTGGCTATGGAGGCTGAGGTGATTATGATTGTGGACGTGCCTCCTCCTGCTGCTAAGAGCTTCTTTTATAGTTTTAGAGGTCGTGCCTAGGGTAGAACCTCCTTAAAACTTTAGTCGGACTTGATTGGAGCTAAACAGGCTAGTCTTCTAAATCATAATAGTAAGACATGTCTTCAGTAAAACGGCTATATATTGGATTCTAGATATCCAATGGGCTTGATTCAAATTGGAGAATAAATTTAACTTCTTCGCCTACAAATTTCTATGTAGATCGTTTCCTGGATCGTCATTTAAGTTGGTCAATGTTTGTCCGACTTATGGAACTCAGATTCTGCATCTGCATCTCTTTTCGATAATCTTGCTCCAATCCTCTCTACTTTAGCTCCAATTGTTCCAAAATATCTTTTGCTTGGAAAACCTGTATAAATATCTAAAATATACTTGGAAGACTCTATAAAAACACATGTATCATAGTAGAAAAAAACTGGTAAAATCCACGATACATCAAAATAGAACAGAAACAGACTACGAAAAGCATGATATAAGCAATTCATTAGTTTCAAATAGTCAAAGAGGTTCAAAACCAGATATCTAAAAAAATTTCATTATCAGGTGTATTGATTAATTTTCGTAAAGGGTTAAGGGCTCACAGCAGCTTTAACACTCCAAAAGTTCATTTTAGAGAGAGACGTGAGCTTGAACGTTCTTTTCTAAGGTAAGTTCTCTTGTATTCTGTTCAATCAAGTGTGAGTTAAATCATAAAAAACTTAGATGAAACAAGGGTCGTTAAAACTAATGTCTAATCTTTGAGTAACCAACAATGTATAATTGTAAGATTAAATTTAGGGTCTTGTTTAATAAAAACAATGAGTTGGTGTTTTTCAAATTGTCATAATCGTTGTATTCCGAGGTTCTCACCTTAACATAAACAATACTACTCATTGTCTTCAACATGACCAAGTAAAAAAATATGTAAATGTGAAATAATTTAAGTAAATCAATGAAAAATATCAAAATTCAACTAGTAATTAAGAAATGAGATGAGATGTGAATTACGACTACAACTTAATTGATGGAGGAAGAATGCGCTTACGTAAGGGTTCCTTAGAGGGCTTTAATTTAAATACTAATCTAAAAGTTTGGGGTCCTAATTGTGAATCATTCCACTCCTATAGTACTAATCACCTACTACTAGTCGTTTTCTAATCACTATAATTCCTCATGTAATCAAGAAAATTAGTAACCATTTATTTCCACCCTAAACATAATACTAATCATATTCAACACATTCCCATGTAAATAATTAATGATGAAAGCTCTTGTTGTATTAAGTTAAGAATTTTATCAAACATTTTCATTTTCATTGTATAATGAAGCCTCAAGATTCCAGTAAAGATGATCAAACCTAACTTAGCATTAAGAACTTCCATAAGAAACATTTTACTTGGATTAGCCCTTAGAAACCATAATCAAACTAAGTCCACTCCATTTAGCCTCAATCCATACTTATTCATGATTCATTGATAATTTATGAGCAAATCAAAAGAAAAGATAAGGGAAAGCTTAAATATAATTAATAAAATCTCTGAATTATCAAAATTCAAAAGATCAAATGTTTATCCCTTGAATTCAAGAACAAGTTTTATTCTTTCAACAAGAGAAAAAAGAAATCAAAGGATTATGGGTTTATAGTTGCGAAAACCCTTAAATACTAAGTGTAAGGCCGGTAGCGTTAACCCGGATCCACTGGGTTTGACTCGACCAAGATGGGTTCAAGAATGGCTAGGATGGTCATGTGGGAGTAGCAGCCGTTGGTGTGATCCCTTGGGTTGGTTTGTGTTTGGGACATACGCATGTTGCAAGCTGGTCGCTTGATAGGTCACTTGCATGCTTTGAATTTTGAAGAACTCAGTTGGTCATAGGTTAGATGAGGAGCAACGGTTGCTGGTGTGGCTGCTTAGAATCTGATACATGAGCTACTCGATAACTGAGCTATTTGGTAAATAAGAAGTTCGATAGTCGAGTCGATTGGTAGGAGTTTCTGTTGATGTTGTGGCCGATTGGGGTTTGCTGCGATCCTCCGAGTTTTGTTTGTTCCATATTTTATTAACCACACTCCAAATATAGATTCGTTTTAGGTCTAAGTTCATAAATTTAAGTCCTCTTCAATATGGTTCATGTTGATTTCAAAATACTCGAGCCAATCCTTATGTGCTTCACCACAGTCACCAATGGCTCAGTTTTATCGGATCTGGTCTTTATTACTCTTAGTGCCTTCAAATCTAGTCAAAATTGTACGAAATCTTTTGTGACCATTATTATTCTTTGATCTTCAAAAGTTTATCCCCAAGAGGTCTTGTAGTGGAGCACTCCATAGACTCCTCCTTGAACTCTTTAACCATTTTTTTCTACACAAAATCGTACCAAATGCAAGATGTATGCAATTCTAAACTCTAAAAGAAAAATTGGAGCAAACAGTAGAAGAGTGCAATATATACATATATAAGGTAGATTAGTGACTTGACACACCTCCAGACCATACAAAAAGGATGCCTAAAAGTATTAAAATACCAATACATGACCCGACCATATGAGCCGAACATGCTAAATCCTAATAGCATGAATTTAATCTTGACAACAATCTAGCCTAATAATATGAGCTACCTCGAGAATGCACTCTATAGGTGGTTAATTAGCGTGATTTGTATAGCTAGTTTAACTTCGTCCAAATCGTATACCAGATGTTCTGGGTAGTTTATAAAAGATGTAAAGTCCTAAGGAAACCCTAGTGACTTCCTTAAATAAACAAGCTCGAGAGAGCACTCTTGTAACCATTCTTGTTGATTAAATACACTTTGTCTTGGTAATTTGATTTCGTCCTAAATCCTTAATGCGAATTTAACCCAAATTTTCTCCTTAAACATAAAATATCTCCAAATATTAAATGTGAGACCGAGGTCTCACATGTACCAATTGCGATAGCACACGATCTCCAACTAAACTTTATGATTGTTTCTAATTCTCCCATCTTGATGTTCTCCAATTGTGACGCAGTCATGTCCACTCTTGAACGTCTCATGCTTGATGATCCTACATATGTTCTCTGTAGAATACCTCATACATCTTTGGCCGACTCACCACATCTAAACAAGTTTGAATTGGTTGATGTCAATCGCTGTGAACATCAGTGAGAAAGCATGGTTGTTGAACTTTAATGAATTCTTTTCCGCTTTAGTCCAGTCCTTTTTAATATTTTTGCCTATCAAGATCACCTTCTATTCCTTTGACCATTGGTAGAGACCAACCGCTTTCAGTTGATGCCCAAGCGTCTTAATTAGTCCCACAAATAATAGCTCTAATCTTTACTTTCATGTGGCCATATATAGTTCGCTTTGTCGAGCATGATTGGTCGATGCACATCTATGAACTCTTTGACGTGTTCATCTTTCCTCCACAAGATCATCACATGTTATTAAGTTACAACTTGGTTTAGATACCTATTCTAGTACCAATTAAAAAAAGCATATAAAGTCACAATACGTATATATCAAACCTTCGATTACTGAGTTTTCTTTTTATTAGAAATCTTAACAAGAAGATACATTCTCTTCTACACTAAATACTTGAAACCAAATCAGATTTCTAACCTAGAAGTATAGAATAAACCCTACTCCTTTTAAACTCTCTTCAACTAGAACAAGTTCCATTTCTCTCTTTCTAAGTCTCTTAAACAACTAACCTAGATAGAGATCTCATCAACCATTTTATATTCGTGGGTATGAGAGTATCATATCCTAGGTTAGATTTCCTTGATTTGTAAGTCTATGTTATGAGAACTTTGATTTTAATCTACAAAATTGTAATATCAATATAAAATCGTTTTGTTCTTAATGACGACCTAAACCTTTTTATTTCTCTTTATTTTCTGCACTAGAATAAAGCTTATGTAGAATGTCCAAATCCATACCCTACATTCTGGGCAACTCGTTGAAATAGGGTTTAGGTAAACCGAGTAATGTAGGACAGGATTCAACATGATTTTTGGCTGAAGAACTCCTGAAACATCCAGAATGAGCGGGGCAATGTTGAGAAACGTGAGGCGATTACAAGCGAGGCCTTATTTCCGGTCGCCTCAGCTTCTCGGTAGAGCAAAGGAAACAAGAGTCTCTCCTCCTTCCTCCTCTTATTTCATGTCGGGTTTCTCTTCCTCGTCTTCCTCCTCCTCGTCGTTCGTCGGATGGTATCTTGGTTTGGTAAAATCACGCCCAGTTTTGACCAAAAGTGTCACATCCTCGCTTATTTACATTGCCGCCGACTTGTCTTCTCAGGTACAATCCTTCAAATCTGGTAAAATCTACGCCTCCTTTGTTTTAAGTTTTGCAATTCCTAGTGGAACTTCTTGAAATGGTGTTTTGTTTTCATCTCTTAACAGACAATTGCGCAAACTTCTTCCGAGTCTTATGATCTGGTGAGAACGGCAAGGATGGCAGGATATGGTCTATTTGTCTTGGGTCCAACACTTCACTATTGGTTCAATTTCATGTCTAGACTCTTTCCCAAACAAGATTTGATCACAACCTTTAAGAAAATGACCATGGGTCAGACAATCTACGGTCCTTCCATGACCGTTATTTTCTTCTCTTTGAATGCATTCCTACAGGGTAAGCTTCTATCGCCTCTTTTTCAACTAGATCAGTTTACTTGACATTACAGCCTTTGCTCAACTCTAGTATGTGTTGAGGTGAGAATGATAAATGATGATTGATTGGTTATTTCCTTCAGTCTTGAATAAACAAATCTGTCAGATTGTAACTTGTGCTTTTAGTTTACTGAGAGTTCACATAGGTTTAAGTACAAGTTGCCTCTCTACTTCTTCAAATGGAGGAATCTCGTGTTCATATTCTAAGCTATTCTGTATTCCATTTTTTTGTTCAGGTGAAAGCGGTTCAGATATAGTGGCCAGATTGAAAAGAGACTTACTCCCTGCGATGCTAAACGGTGTCATGTATTGGCCTGTTTGTGATTTCATAACTTTCAGGTTCTTCCCGGTCCATTTACAGGTAACTAACTTTCCACATTAGTTTTGCTGCTCATCTCAGGATACACTCTCACTCTGCTCTTGTCTTTCTCTGTAGCCACTTGTAAGCAACTCGTTTTCGTATCTATGGACAGTCTACATGACTTACATGGCCAACCGTGAAAAACCAGGCGCGGTTACATTGTGTACCGGCCACCCAGATTTCTCCGCATTGCCTGTGGTTGAAGACTGAAGAAATAGAGCCTCAAAGCCCGTATCAAGCATTCTTGAATAACTTTTGTCCAGTCTGTAGATTTTAGGTTGGTAAAAGTAAGAGTTTGGAAGATGTAAACATGTAAAATTATCTTCTATCAACTTTGAATAGCGCGAGTCTGTCTAAACATTAATTTTCTATTGCTCTAATGCAAAATTTGTTACATTAGAGAAAAATGATGAGAAAAATACAGAAAAAAAAAAAAAAAAGTAAAGATATCTGCTAAACAAATGGTGTTTTTGAACTATATATATATCATATATCTATGGGAACTTATACAACCTCAATCTTCTTTGTTTCTCTTCAAAGCTTCCCCCAAGAATTCTCTAATGGCAAGAGTCTCAAGTCAATCAAATCTGTGTATTGCTAAAATGATGGCGTCACTCTTGTGAAGAAGCACGGGAACAGATCTTCTCTAGATGTATAGGCCATTCCTCTCCAAAAACCCTGGGATTCAACTCCATGGCTGCACGGAAATCCAAAATCGATACAACTCGGTTTTGTTGACTAGCTAAACTCAAACAAGGCTCAATCAACCTTCTCATAAATGCATCTAATCCACTATTAAGAAGATTAGCAGAGTCCATACACAACTTCACACCTTCGTTCTCCAACCGACTCCTCAAGAGTTTCGTATCTGGTAACTCACCGTTGATTTGACAAGTCTCACCGTTTCTTCTAAATATAGACTTTCTAGTTCCATTAATGGAAACACCAAGTGGAGCGGTTAGCACCGCGCTTGGAGTTACCGTCATTTGTTCAACCTCTTCTCCATCTTCCACCGGAAGTCTTCGTAGCTTTGACAGTGACTCCTCGTTCGTAGTTGTTATACTCTGAGGCTTCCCAAGTGGACCACGCGGACTTGCCCGGTCTCTAAATTTCCGAGACGACGGAGGGAAAACTGGTTTCTTGAGATTTCTCGGCGGGGGAGATTTAGCAACACTTGCATTCTTGAGGATGGAATGTAGTAAACGGTTGTGAAGCGGTATGTTCTCTCTACCAATCGTCTTGATACATAGCTTATCGAATTCGGATTTGGTGATTCTCGTGCATGTAAGGAATTTTCCAAGCTGATCAAAGTAACTATCTGCTCTCTGATGCCCGATTTTCTTGTAAATTAGGGCTTTTATCTCAATTGTATTCAATCGCGAATCTGACCCCATCTTTAACAAATTTCCACCTGAGCTATATCCAGATTCTCAAGTTAAAAACAAGATCCAAGATTGCAACCGATTTTGGTATGTTCTTCATTCCAGGACCTAAAAACCCTCAATTCTCAATGATAAACCTGAATTTCAAATCAAACACGTACATTAAATTTTGAAGATCGAGCAAGTTCAATTAGAAACTTAAGCACAAAATATAAAATATTCCAAATCTTGAACAGATTGACAAAATCAATTGTTTGAACTAATAACTAAGAAAGTAAAATCAAATACAAATTCCGAACTAATAGATCAAAAATTGGGTTTGCGGACATTAAGAAACTGTCGAAAACAGCGAAGACAACGAAGAAATGAAGAAGATCCGAAGTTTAAAGCAGGAAAAGCTTTCCCGAAGGAGAGAGCCAAAACAATCAAAATTGAGACGATATAAAAGCAAGCCATAACCGATAATCGAAGATTGAAGGAAATTGTAGTGAGTACGCACCAGTAGAAGCGATTGATTTAGCCGCGAAATCGTTTTTATTTTTTTTGCTTTGCTTTTTGCAGAAGTGCTTTCCTTTGTGCCCTAAAGGGATTTTGTTTTTCCTCTTTTTATTAATAATCGAGTTCGCTTTTTTTTTGGTGTTGGTTCGTACGTGCGTGAAACAGATAGACCAAACGGGAGCTCTAGTTAGCTTTGCCTGAGAGTAATTAGAACCTCGTCAACTCTTTTCCCGTTCGCGCTTCGGACGGATTACACACGTGCGAATTTCATTCCTTGCACTTTTTTTATTCAGTTCTTTTCAATTACTTGAATTCTGTATTTTTTTCTTTTTTGTTGTTTTTGCATAGTAGATCTATGTTGTTTGAACGATAGAATTACAAGCACATTTGTTAACCTTTTTTTTTTTTAATGTAAAAAGTGATACGAAAAAACTTCATATAAACTATAATATTCAGTCTTAGAACCAAATGCAAAAAACATAGGTCAAAACAGAAGGTCAAAGAGACAAGAAAAAAATCATACGGAAACAGCTATATACAAGACAAAGAAAATAAACTAGAGCGGACATAGCAATCAGAGACCCTAAGGTTATGAGCGGATTAAACCAACTGTAAAAGACACATTCAAGAGATGATAGTTAGTAACACTTCGATCCAAAGATTTTGCTACCTTATTTCCAACAAGATGACATAGTTTAAGCTTACATTGTTAATGAAAAGAATGTATGGTAGGTTTTTCATCAAGAAGACGGTGTATGGAAATTCATTGGTATGTATTTTTCAACACTTCGAAAACCTGTTTGGAAGTTTTTTGAAATTTAACCTTAAGGTATCTCATGGTTGATAAGCTCTCAATCGTCCAATGCATTATCGAAATTTCTTCTTGGAACCACGATTTTGGGTTAAAAACGCATGTCTGCCATGATCGATAGCATTCCTCGATGTCTTTGAGAATACAAGCTGCACCACGAAATTCACCACCAAAAATCCACATTACATTTTAGAGCAATGCTTCTTTTTTTGGATTTTCCATCTAATTTTACAACATTCATCATTGTCATTGGGATTTCTGTATTTCGCACTTGTAGCTATGGCCTATTGCCAATGCATATCGCTGGATCTTCTCTACAACTTCCAATGATGGATTTCTTCGGTTTTCAAAGATAAAAGAATTTATGTATTTCCAGATTTCCCAACCGATCCAAGGAAATATTTATTGAGTTGTTTTGGGGTAGCTTGAGATGTTGCCGAAGTAAGGAGATGATTAGAGTTTATGAATAGTGCAGAATTCGAGAATCCAAACTACGATAATGAAAATTCGGGGGAAAAAAACGCCCAAATTTTTTTTGCATTTGGGCATAAGAAGAGAATGTGACAGATTTTTTCTTCATCGAGATAAAAAAGTTTACAAGTTAGGTCTGTAATAATTTCACTGGATATGATATTGGAGACTACATGAAGAGCTTCTGATAGAATCTTCCACATGAATATTTTGATCCGAGGCTCCATTGGTAGCAGAGGGTTGAGATTTGGAGAGGCAGAGACTTGCGTCTTCCTTGTTAATCAGTTCGACTATTAATCTTATGTTTCAGGTGAATGAATTTGAAAAAAAATCAGATCTTGGACTATCAGCTAAGGGTAATAAAAAATTTCAGGGCCGGAAGGAGCAGAGGAAAAAGCATCAAAGAGCCAGTGCTTGTTCCACATTGAAGTGTTCCTTCTGCGATCTGCTTCCTTAGACCTTTATGCAATAATTTTCTTTCAAAGATCATAATTTTCTAGGCGTAAGAGGGACGTCTTCCACATTCAACATGGAGTAAATTGGCCTGAGAGGCGTAACAAGCTTGGTATAGCTTTCCCCGAGTGAACGTGGGTATTTTATCAATCTCCAATATTTTTTGTTGACTAAAGCGTCGTTAAATTTATGAAAATCTCAAAAACCAAGGCCACCTTGTTCCTTGGGTATACATCGATTTTGCACGCTACTCCAGTGATTTTTTTTGTTTCCCTTATTCCTTATACACCAAAAACTTATACCGCTGATTCAAGATAGTGACATTAACCTTTATAGAATTTGATGCAGGTCATTGCATAGTTGAGAAGATCCATATACACCATTTTTAGCATAATTTCTTTACGACCAGAAGATAGCATCTTTGTGTACAAGTTATCATTTTTATTCTTCAATATTTTGATGATATAGTCAAATGCTTTGTTTTTCTATCCCGAGAAAAAGGCTTAAGGCCGTCCTAGATATTGGCCAGACCCACCGATTAAAGTGATGCTGGTAATTCGTTGGATTTTACATGTTGATTGCTCTGATATGTTCACGCTAAAGTAAACATCAACTTTTTCGTAGTTGATAGATTGCAACGAGACTGCTTTATATATATCTAGGCACTACATAAGGATCATGGTATTCTTGGAATCACCTCTGCAGATGAGAAGAATATCACCTTTGCAGAAGAAGACGACGAAAGAGGATTTGCCACCGTAGATAGTGGAGATGAGGTTGGAGATAGTTGAGATTAGCTCAGAGAAGAGATCGGCTTTCTCCACCGCTAGAGATAGTGAAGACAAAGTCGGATATTGCTGAGATTTTGAATTTGAAAATCGATCTCAGTTCGAATTTATTCTCAGATATCTCCAGCGGCGAAGAAATAAAAGGGTAAAATCTGAATATGAGATTTTCATTAAAAGTATTCTTGTAATTAAAAAAACTCTGAATGTTATTATTACTACTTTCCAAAATAACTTTGTAGTGTTATTCATGGCTTTTTATTTTATTTTATTAAAATCATCGATTTTAACTTATTTTTCTTGGTTTTGTGTTGAATACAATTTCCCTTTTAAAATCTGATTAATCCGAGTAAAGACTTATTATGTCAATCACAAGGCTGCAAAAACACATATTCTAAACCATGATTTAAACTCAAATTAGAGAAGGTTAGGGGTGTCAAAATGGATAGATTTTATTGGATCAACTCAAACCAATCTAAACCATTAACTCAATGAGTTGGAAAACTGGATCATAATGATTAATGGTTTAAATGAGTTAATGGTTTTAATGAATTGGATTGAAATGAGTTTTATTGAGTTAATGGATTGATCATAACCAAACCGTAAAAATTAGTAAATTGTGAAATCTGAATATACCAAAGCAAATCAAATTCAAACCAAAATTAATTCAGAATCTTTAATATAAACCAAACAAAATAAATTCAAAATTTAAGATTGAACCAACCCAAACCAAATTAAAAATTTCTAAGTACGAACAACTTGAAACACCCCAACCCAATTTTCCTTAGTTTTTCTGACTTAGTCGAATTAGGTTGCTCTGTTTTAACTTAACATTTGAGGTTCAACAATTCATAGGCTGATTCATGCTTAAACAGATAACTTGAATTACTTAAACATGCGATTCTGATTACAATGAAAGTTCGCTAATAAGCTATAACATTGCATTAGTTCACCAACCCAAAGGAAACTAAGACTAACTACCATCCTTCCTTCCCGCCAGCCTTGTCCCGCGATCCTAGCCACTTTGATTCTTATCCTTTCCTGTGAATCATCAAAGAGAGCATAAGCAAACAAAGTGTTTAGTGAATGCGCTTAAGCCGCTCACCGAGCCAAGTAAATAATCCATATCATATAATCAGTTCTATCAAGACAGTTACTAGACAGAACTCGGTAAGCTAATCATCCAGGATTCTCTGGATCGATCATCAAGCCGAGTAGCAGAATCAATGAATAAGTCAAGCAACATGAAATCAAAGAACAAGCAAGAGACGAACTAGACTAAGCAAGGTCTAAGAACACCTACCTTGGAGATTCAGAACAGTTGATTTGGTTTCTGACACCTCTTGATGTGAAAACACTCGATCGATCCGCTCAACACGGTCGCGTCGATCAGTCCGGTCTAAACAAGCCTTCACACTCGAAATCCCTTCTCTTTCCTATTCAATCGCCCCCTTGAAATCTCTATCCGTTCTCTCTGTGTTCTTTTTCCCAGAAAATCGGTAATGATCGTGGAAAACTCGGATTGTCCTCATTAATCTGGCAGTTACACGAGTCTCTGCCCAAAACCGCACGTAACCGTCAACACGATCCGGCACGCACGCGGATGTGTTGAATAACCGTTCCCGCCTAAACTAAACACGCAGATTTTTAATCAAGGCGGAAATTGTCGAACTGACTGGATAATTCAATCCTAACTGTCCTGTCTGAATCCGACAATGTTGTCCGGACCAACCGTCTTGTCCGAATCCGACAAGACCTGTCCGAAAATCCCGCGCTGTCAACATAACCGCCCAGCTAGCCCGAAAATCACGGACTGATCAGTTCCGACTCGGAACCACCCGATCGGGCTGAATGTCCCGATGAACCGACGAACTTGCGGACCGATGAGCTCGCGGACCGATCAGTCAAGCTATCGGTCTTTCCTTCGATCCAGTCAAGTCCCTCGAAAATTCGGATTCCCTTAGCCGGATTCCCTTCGATTTGATCCGGTCCGACCATTGGACCATGTTCCCAGCATGATCCGGATGAGTAACACTAGCCCGGTGCCCCGACCCGGTCTAGTTCCCCGACCGCCTAGTTGGCCAAGGATACCCACCCCCCCCCCATATAGCTTAAATGCGATTTCCGGATGTGACAGTATAAGACATCAATATGTCTGTAGGATCACCACCCTAACTTCCAAATTAAATATTAAAAATAAATAATTCGGAATCAGGGTGTTACACAACCCCTCTTCGTCGAAGAACTCCACTTCAATTCAAAAACAATCTTCTGAATTCAACTCGTTCCTTGGATGAAATCTTTCACCGACGAACCCTAATTCCTTGTATCAACTCGTTCTCTCACCGCCCATTAATCTCGCAGACTCAACTACCGTCGATCTCCCATCATCGGAGTTCAGGAAATCGTCAAGGAGAAGAAATCAACCTAAAGCCTAATAATGCTTCCATTAAATCCCCAATTTCGAGACGATGAAGCTTAATCTGTGATAAGAGTAGCTTAATCTCAGTATCGATTCATGGAAACTGAAGCTCTAGATTGTTAAAAATGAGATATGGGTTTTACTTATATATGAATCTGCATAGAAGATTCATGTTGTATTTGTGCTTGAATTTATGAATGTGATATGAAGCTTAATCTGTGAATGTGATCGATCTTAGTGAGTACCAATTCACGGTTCATGTTGTATTTTTGCTTGAATTTTTAGCTATGAATTTTGTCAGGTTCAATTTTTAGATATGAATTTTGAGATATGAGTATTTTTCTGAAGTATTAGAGCTAGTTTTATAGCTTTGTATTGCTTTCCAAAGTATTTGATTGTCTGGTTCAGTTCTTTTTTTTCATGATATGCCTCATGAAACCTAGATATGATGAAATCAAATATGTTGGTTAAGATAGTTTGAAATCAGATATTTGATCTCTTATCTTTTTGTTTGTTTACATCAATCGTAAGTTTTCGTCCTAATGATGATGGAGAGTGAAGAAGATAATCTAGAACATAATCATCAGCAATTGTAAGTTCTCGTCCTGCTAAAAGAACCAAAATATTAGATATGTGGAAGTTTTTTGTTATAGAGAAAGATGAGAATGGTGAACAAAGAGTATACTGTAAAAAATGCCCTAAGAGTTATTCATGATTTCCAAATAGTGGAACATCAAATCTAATAAACCATCACAAGAAATGCTCTTTGGATTTGAATGTTGACAAAAGGCTATTGAAGTTTGATGAAAAAATTGCTAGGGAGAAGTTCAGCCGAGTTATAATCCGACATAATCTTCCTTTTCTTGATGTTGAATAAGAGGAGCTTAGGGATTACCAGAAATACTTAAATCTGAACTATAAGTGCATTACTAGAAACACTGCTGCAAAAGATGTGGTGAAAACTTGGGAGAAAGAAAAAGTGAAATTGAAAGCTGAGTTGGATAAGATTCCTAGTAGAATATGCTTAACTTCAGATTGTTGGTATTCACTCACCGGAGATGGCTACATAGTCTTGACAGCTCACTATGTTGATGATAAGTGGATATTGCATAGTAAGAATTTATCGTTTTGTGCTTTGCTTCCTTCACATACTGCTGATATCTTTGCTAGTAAACTCCACGAATGTATAAAGGAGTGGGGAATAGAGAAAAAGGTGTTTAGTATAACTTTGGATAATGCAAAAGCTAATGATTGTATGCAAGATATATTGAGAGATCACCTGAATTTGGATGACAATCTGTTGTGCAAAGGAGAGTTCTTCCATATTCGATGTTCTGCACACATTTTAAACCTTATTGTTCAAGATGGTTTAGAAGTGATTAGTGATTCATTGGCTAAGAATAGAGACTGTGAATTATGTTAAAGCTTCAATGTCTAGAAGGATTTCACTCGCTGAATGTATAGAAGGAGATGGTGAAGTTGTCTTGTCTTTGGATGTGCAACACAGATGGAATTCAACTTACTTAATGCTTGATAAGGCTCTGAAGTATGCACGAGCTTTAAACAGGTTTAAAGTGGTAGATAAAAACTACAAGTTTTGTCCTACGAGTCAAGAATGGAAAAGGGCAAGAATAATCCATGAGATTTTGTTGCCCTTTTATAGTATCACCACTTTGATGTCTGGAAGAAGTTATTCGACATCTAAATTGTACTTTGGGCATATTTGGAAGATTTAGTGAAGTGAATAGGGACAACGATGACCTTATCATTCGAGAAGTGGTTCATCAAATGAGGCTGAAGTTTGATATATATCAGGAGCATTATAGTGTTATTCTTGCAATGGGAGCTGTTCTGGATCCAAGGATGAAGTTCAGACTTTTAAAGCGTTGTTATAACGAGCTTGATCCATTCATTTCGGAAGAAAAGATACAACACCTTAAGAGTCAGCTTTATAAGTTATTTGAAGAATATAGGAAAAGGTATCCTCTGACTATAGTTGTGAGCATAATCCGGATTTGAATGTTCTCAAACACTGGAAGGAGAACAGATATCGCTTTGGTGCAGTTACATACATGGCAGTGGATCTATTAAGTATACCATCACCATTGTTGCTTCTGAGTCTAGTTTTAGTATCAGATCTCACCTGATCAACAAATATAGGACTCGACTTATTCCTCGTAATGTCCAAGCATTACTTACTACTCGATCTTGGATACATGGTTACAAGTTTGATGATGAAGGTATGATACAATTGTTTAGCATAAGTGAGTCATTTACTTGATTTATATGTTTACTGAGCTTTTCCTGTAGATAATGGTGAGATGGTTGTTATTCGAGCGGATCCAAACGAATTTCTTGTGGTAGATCCCATGGAAGAAGAAGATGAATGAAGTCAAAACTTAGATTTACCATATATGCCTCTCCTCAGGTACATTTATCTGCTTAAGTTTCAATTTCTCTACTTCTTTGTTATGGGCAAGGTTCTTGAATTAAATTTAGATATGAGTAATGGTCTGTGATTGAATCATTGGAAAGTGTTGAGTTTGTATCAAGTTTTTATATATGGTTGCTATCTCTCATTGAATCATTGCTGAGTTTACATGATCTCTGTGATAACTTGATCTTAAATCATTGATAGCCAAATCATAAACCATGAGAATCCATGTAAGTAGCTTCGCTGGTTAACTTCTATGTGGTGTTGAATCATTGATAACTTGATAACTTAGAAGTTCTCGTTTGGTTTAATTATCTCTGGATTGATTTGTATTGTAGATCCTTAAGCATGTTGAATTCATGAATTCTTGTATTGTAGATCTTTAAACATGTTACTTCTTAAATGGTCGGAAAATGAATAATAAGGTTTTGTGTTTGTGCAGAAACATTGGTGCATGACAAAATCTGAAATGGGAAATGATCAAGTTTCTCACTCTTTATCATATAAACTGATTTTATAATATGTTTAGATATTATTTTATGAAAAATTGTTGATCTCATTTTATATAAGTTGCACTTATTGTTCTTATATGTTAATGGGTTAACTCATTTAAACCATTAAATCAACATTAAATCATTATGAGTTTCATCTAAACCATTAGTTACTTTTATTGAATTGGATAAAACTATTATTCATTTAGTAATGAATTATTGAGTTAATGGATTGGTTTTGTTTGGATCAACCAATTTGACACGCCTAGAGAAGGTAGAAAGGCCACAGCACCTATAGAGCCCACGAAAAATGAACATCCAAACATAAGAAATGCTCCCAAGAAATGCTAGAATGCATTTTCGTCTACCAAAAAAAACAATAGTCAATAGCTACAAACTAAAACATGTCAAACAAAACAGAAAGTGATGACACGAAGAACACGATGTGCAACGTTATAACAAATCCACCGCAGCTCACAATTCTCGAAATCAACTTGTACAAAAAAAACATATTCTAGTCGTCGTCCTGTTGACCAAAAAAAAGAAGTCGTCGTCCAAAAGGATAATAGAGCACGGCAAATTGATTTGGATAAACCAGGAATATATTATATGATATATGTTGAGCCAGTCTTTTCCCCGTCTGATTATCCGATAAGATGTTACCTCATCGCTGTTCCTCATCAGGTATTTCTTGACCAATTACCCTTTGTGCAAGTCTGTAGTATAAAATCCCCATTGTCGCCATACACGCTCTGCAACATCAGTCACACAGACTTAAACAATTAGCCCACACTCTGCAACAAACCTTTGACATATTGAAAAAAACCCTAAACAAAGGTCTCACATTATTGCTATGAGAAGGAGTATTTTCCTTATATCCATCCTTGATGATCGTTGATGCCTTACACGGCCTTCTGAACCATCTTCTGCCTTTGTTGCATCTTTCCGAGGTGGTGCAGTCACAGGTAGTGTTGGTAATGCACTTGACCAGAAAGGCAGTAAAGCCCTCAGAAACTTGTGACGGAGAGGACCTTCACATGAAAATTGAAAGTTATCAATCAGTCTTTTAGTCAACCAACAATGCAATGCATACATTATTTCAGTAATTTTTTTTTCTCCTACCTCTTCTTGAGTACTTTTTACGATTCCCGTCTTCATCGTCCGCATAGTATAGAGTCTCGGAGTTCTGCCTGTCGACAGCGGGCACACCTTTTCGTGCAGCAGCAGCAGCAAGCTTTATATAACATCAATTCATTGTTAGAGCAATTGTGACAAACCATAGATCGAAATAGAAACTGCAACTAGGAAAGTTATTAGAAGCATCTCGTACTCCAGGGCTTGAGGTTTTCATGTAATTCCCGGCAGAAGCAGGAACATCAATCTCAACTATCTCCGAAACCGCAGGTTTGGAATATTCTCCATTTCCAGCAACTGAATAACCATCAGGGAGGCTCTTCCCTTCTTGTGTATGAGAAGATGATGATGCATTGATTAATGCATCTGAAGCAAATGCAGGGGGTGGACTACGAGATTCGGTGGATCGAGAAACTGGATGGTTCCCAAATAAATTCTTCTCAAGACCAGTCTGCCATATAGTCATCACAAGGTTACAATCCAACTAAACCAGTAATTCTTTCTGACCGTGTTATAGTGTTTGCTAGTCAACACAAACAATATCGCAACACAATAATGCCACATCGGTGGGAATATCATATGCTCTCATTGAGAGATGTATAAAGTAAGGGCTACACTTGTAAGGTTATACTTTTAAGATTTTATTTCGAGAAGATGAAGTTGGATAATCTGCAATAACAATGGAGCTAAAAGATATAACTGACCTGCAAAATGACTTCCCTCAACTGTGCATGAAGCCGAGATCCTGCATCTTTTACCATCTTGGGAGGCCATATCTGAGTTTGAAGAGGACCACATGAGAACTATAGTATGGCAGTCTCCCAAGAACGAAACAACATTTTGAAGCAAGATTCAAGTAAACAAAGAAGGAAAGTAAAGAAATGGTAGAAATCGGGATGGCTATTAGCTCTTCCTATGACGAACCAAAAAAAATTAGATGGCTATATCCTTCATAGAGTGTAGTACTACAAACCAGAATATAGGAAGCAGCTAAAAGCCATCCGAAATTCAATAGAAAAGACGCAACAGAGCCTGACCATTCTATCAAAAAAAATACTCTAATTAGATACGCTCCCAAGATTTGTCAGTACTACAAGGCGTAATGTTGATTGCTTGGCTTTCATCTGCCACATTACAACCAAGAGTTGCTATTGGCTCGAGAAATTAAGTGAACCAGAAAATCCTGCTCCGCCAGGACAATGAAAGAAAACAACATTTAACCTAAAATTTTGAATAAAAAAAAGACACTCAACGCTTCCTAACAATAGAGACATATGGGTCTCGACAAACAAAGTCTTTAAAACACTCCCAAGGCCAGAAAGAAAGAACTACACTGATCTAGTGCTCATTATTGCTACTTGCTAGAAACACAATCACTGCAACTGAAAAGTTCCACTAAATATATGTATCTAAATGAGAGGAGCTCCAACGATATACCAATGCATATAAAGGAAACAGGATGAACACAAAAGAACTTTTTTCACTACATTAATAGGAAATAAGACTTACAGGGGTGCTACATGATGGGCATACATAGCCAGCAGGTGCAGTATGAGGTGGAAAACTCTTGATCAGCGAAACCAAACAGCTTGTATGTATAGCATCTGATACAAATAGAGGGTAAAGACGGTTCCATTTATTAAGTTGTAGAAGTTCAGAAACAAAATGAATTCCAACTATGGCAATAGTCAGATAACATACGCAAGCAGCCCAACCGAGTGACTTGATGACCTGCTCCCTCATCAAATGTTACTTGGCATTGACAACACTTTGGCTGGTCATACTCTCCGTCTATCACCCACTCCGAATAGGTCCGGACCTATTGATTACAACATCATAAAAACATATTCAGCATTGTCCCTCCATGACCACAATGAAGCAGCAAAAAGAAGACAGAAAAATTCTGAACAATCTTCAACTATAGATGGAGGAAAAGCTTGATAAAAATTATAAACATTGAGCAGATAGCTTCTTATGCACACAGATCAAGACAAACAAGATCCATATGCCCTGAGATATAGATTTTGCTGCCACTACTGTTTATCTTGCGTTTGTTATGATTGACCAGTCACCAGAGTCAAATTAACATCATAAATGTTTTAACTAGAGGAAAATAAACAATGTATCAACTCCATTGGCGGAATCAGAGACGGAGCTAGCTTCTACTCTGCGAAGTATTTGGGTTCTTTAAAGTGTCAGGTATATCACCACATGACCACTTGGGCACCATATATTCAGATTATGCGTTAAAAATGCATCAATAATACAATCAAGAACTAAACCAAATGTTTCTGTTTGCAGAAGCAGCAATCTTTCCCACAGTCGAAGATCTTCCATATAATTTTGCTATTTCTACAAGGGCTCCCCATATTAAGCAGCAAGAGACTAATTTATCTAGAATACTATCAGCTCGCAGGATCGACAAGCATATGGTTTGATCAACATACCACACAAGTTTGATGCTCCGGAAAGCAAATGCATTCCCCGCAAACAGGGACCTTGTGAACAAAGCAATACAGCTTGGTAGCCTGGCAAATCCAAGAGAAATGAAAAACATTAGTATTCATTTGATGAACTCTGCAAGAGAAGCCAAGCATAACAAAATTTACAAACAATTAAACAGTTCATGATTTCGTCTACGATTACAGAGAGTTTGAAAGACAAAAAAAAGTTGGACAAATCAAATCTAGATCAAAATGCGTCAAATAGGGGAAAGCGTCGCAACAAGAAACACATGCAAACAAACATATCGAAAATTATTTCAAATTGTATGTAACTAAAAACTCAGATGCAAGATCAAAAATCCCGAACAGTCTCATTTGACAACGAAAGCACTCCAGCAAGAAATCAGTAAAAGAGGAATATGAATGCACGCATAAACATACCTTTCTGCATTTGCAGACCACCATTGCAGAGAGTTGTTAATGAACGACCAGAGCTCGGAGATTAGAGCGTCAGAGGAGATCGCACGCAATTGCAATAAGGTTAGGATCCCTGCTGGATTAAGGATCACACAGAGAAGAAGACGGAGAAATGGAGATTAAATTCATGGGGAAACTGAGCTTTCCGGTTTTCAATAATCAGATCAGGAACTAAGAAAATCATGGAAGACGAGAAGAAACCGAGAGGATTCGAAACTGGAGGTAGCAAGCTCTCTCGAAGAAACAATTGAATCCCAAAAACGAAAACGGTAAGACGCTCTAGAAAACTCAGATTGAAAATCGAGGATCGAAGGAGATTGAAGATCTAGACACTCTATCAGAATGAGAACGTACCAGCAGATGCGATTGAATTGCCACGAATAGATTTGCTTTGCTGTTTCCTGAAGAGCTACCCCTTTATGCCCTATGATACATTTTTTCTTCGTTTTTTTTAACAAGAACAGTGAAACTTATTTTCGAGTATTTACATCGATCGAAAATAAATTCTGATCCGTGATAAACAATAATAAATAATAAAAAAATTATTATGATTATGCTATATATATGACAACGATTTGGTTGTAAAAAAAAAAAATATATATATATATATATATGACAACAATTAAATAATAAACGGAATAGAAAAGATAAGTTATGAAGAGTGAACTTCATTGCAAGTTAAGTACGGATTTTATTTTCGGATATGAGGGTCGGAGATTCACCGATAAGGTAAACTTTGAGTTAAGGGAAAAAGATTGAATACGGGGTTCGGAAGGAACGCTCCGAACCTTACTTTTATAAGTAGAAAGGAGTTACAAAGAGAAGTATACAAGTGGTTGTGACGAATGAGATCAAATAAGAAGCTGAGATCAAAATCTAACACTTAATGACTTCGGAAGCCGAGATGAAATGTTAAAGACGATCTAAATTCTATCTCTTGAATGTACCTTGTATTTATACTAAGGAGATGAGCGTAAGGCTCGTAGCAGGTGAGCTCGTGTCTCGAGGATCATCATTTGCTACGAGGTTGCCGAGCTAGGGTCGCTGGCAGTTGGATAGATCATCATACCAAACAGGGGGAGGGTTAGGATGGCAGAATCTTCAGAACCGTATTCAAAATGATAGCGCTGCATGTCTACAACTATTAAAAATTTCATATGTTTTCTTTATAGAATTGTGCAACCTTCTTAGTCAGAGTTATAGGTTACAACCTACAATGAATGTTACTGTGGAAGAGAGTGTCACTATGTTTCTTCGGGTTTGTGGACACAATGAAATTCAGCTTGACATTGGTTTAAGATTTGGACGTAATCAAGAGACTGTGAAAAGAAAATTTGGTGAAGTGTTGAGAGCTATTGAGTTGCTTGCCTTTGATTATATAAAGACGCCTATGAGACAAGAACTACGTAGAATTCTGCAACTTCTCCAATCGGATCGATGATATTGGCAATTTTTCAGTGGATTTGTTGGGGTAATGGATGTTATTCATGTATGCGTCAAAGTCAAACCTGAACTGCAAGCCATGTATTGGAGTCGACACGATAGAACAAACTTCAACGTAATGGCAATATTTGATATGAATATGTTATCTACATATGTTTGGAATGAAGCACCAGATTCATGCCATGACACGAGAGTGCTCTCACTTGCGTAAGAAGGTGATTCTAAATTCCCTTTGCCTCCTGGTGACAAAAATTATGTTGTAGATTTCAGATATCCAAATAGGCAAGGCTTCCTAGCTCCATAGGTCAACGCGAAATCGGGTTATGAGATACTACTTTTCACAATTCAACCATGGTGGTCCTCCAAAGAATAAAGAAGAGTTATTCAACAGAACTCATACATCTTTATGTTCCGTTATTGAACAAATTTTCGGAGTTTGGAAGAAGAAGTGGAGAATTCTTAGAGATGATCCTAGATATGGATTGGAGGTGCAAAAGAGAATAATTATTGCCATGATGGGACTCCACAATTTTATTAGGATTTCAAATATGTTATGGGAGAATCGAACTAGAAGATTTTAATTTGTATTTCAAACATACTATTATTATTAGTTATCAAAAACATGTTAGTAGTAGTTATTATAATAAAAAAAAAGAAATTATTTTTACTTTTTAAAATAATCCACATTGATACATACCATAATCCACACTTTAATACACTTCATATCCATTCTCATATCAAAAATGATGGTTTGATTGTTCCGATATAATTCGTACTGTGCAACCAAAGCCATAATAGATTGGACGATCAATACATAAATGCAAAAGTAAGAATCAACAAGATAATCTCCATGGAAGAGTATCTGATGAAGCTCCCTTACTTTACAGTTTCGGGATTTGATCCACCTTTCTCTTTCCACACTTTTCTCTCTTCTATTATGTTACGAGGAACTAAGTCCCAAAACCAACATGCTTATTTCTGTTATATAGATGAGATGTCAATCTGCTGCGATGCTTTTCCCGTGTGCCACTCCTTCATCTTTAGATCCCTCGCGTTTGTAGAACACACGCAATGGTATATCAATATGAATGGTGCGATGATGTGGTATTGGAGAAAAGGCAATAATATTATATCACAGTAGACTATTGAAGCTCGCCAAAACAAACAAATATTTAAATTCAAGAAAAAAAACAAACAATAAAGTCAAAGTGATTTCTGCAACAGCAAAAGCAACTATTTATATTTGGCATTTACTTTTCAAATCATCAATAACCTATAGGAAAGATCGTTTTTAACTTTCAACGGAAGTTTAGTTAAAATTTCCTTTTGAAAAGCTGAGTTTAAACCACGAATTGGTAACACACGACAACACTACTAATACACATCACAAAGCTGTAAAACCCAAATTTATCTTTTGGAATTAAACTTAACTTACGTTTTAATAGGTTTTTTAGTTGTATACAAGTTATATTGCTTTTTAACCAGCTCTATACATGGAAGTAATAGCTTTTGTTCGATACAACTGAACCTTTTTAAGCCAAATTTGAATGACAGGATAGTAAATATCGTTTTTTCAGAAACCTAACCAAATAAAAAAGAACCCCAAATACCACATTTTCTTCCCCAAGAGATCCTGAGATACAAAAGGAGCATTTTGGTGTTCAAAGTTGGGGCAATGGAGCCGCCTCGCCAAATTTAAGAAAGTAAGCAGCCTGGTGAATTGGTCTCAGCTGCAATATGATCTGAGCATCAAGATACGCGTCACAGGAGAAGCACCACACCGACAAATCACTGGACATACAGATATCATCAGCATCAGTCGCCAGTAAAACAAAGGAAAGAAAGAGAGCAAATCTACCTGTAGCTGAGTGCAAGGCAGTGACCAGTTTGTTGATGATGCATCACCATATGTCTGTTCACAAAACGGCTGCATAGAACCTCTTTACAAGAAAGGCATACCCAATTCTCTACCGGGTTTTGGCACCTTACGCACACATTAAAGGGTAAGATATTTCAGTTAATGCAATAATAACGTCAAAATCAATCTGCTGCCAACAAAACAATCACTAACACTATATGAAAACATCCCGCATCTTTTTCTTATGTTCAACTTCCACAAAAATCACAATGCAGAAGAGCGAATTCATACATTTTGGCCTTGACTCCACAGAGACAAAGATGTATCTGATTTTATGTTTAGTTATACACTTTATCAAACTAAAAGATTTAAGAGCCTCCTTCAATAACAACAATTTCAGAGGTAGCCATCTTAAGCAAATAGGCAATTACATTACAGATCATCTTCTTGATTGGCTACTCCAAAAACTATGTAAAGACCTAAAACCAATTGCTAGTCGTGATTCTCACTATCAAAACCTCAAATCAAACGTAAAGGGATCCAGAAGGCAACCTTGAACAAGGAGTATCCGGAGTGGGTATGTGAACCAAATTGGGAGACAGAGAATTCAAGTGATCGCAAGCTGTTCGGGCTTCCACCCAACCCGACCCGGATCCGAGTATCCAGTCTTGTGTTTCATCTGCAACTTCCTAAACGAGAGATTGACTAAGAAATAAGTCATAGCGATGGGGGACGATGTCGGAAAGAAAGCACGATTCACATTTACCGGCTGAGAATTCGAGGACGACGTGGCTCCGTCCGCCATCGATTGAAGACGCCGAAAATCCTAAACGCACCGATAATCTCAGACCCCGTTTTAACTTTTTACTCCTTGTTTTAAAACTTTATATACGAGGCTGGGAGCCTGGGACTTCGGTTATCGGGTCAGTTAGGTTCGTGTTTTTTGGTTTTGAAATTTTGCCGAAATTAATTACGATTCGATCCGGTTCAGTTCCAATTTTGGTTAGTTTGGGTAATATATTTTTTACTAAAATTAACCAAAATTTTCGAGTTTTAGCTAAAATCGGTTTGGTTTTGGCTTTTCTTTTCCTTCTCTATTGTGCTTGTAATATTTTTTCCACTTTCAAGATTTTGTGTATGTAAAGAAAATATCTTTTGTTTGGTTAACCACACCTTTTATGTAGCATATATTCTTAAGAATTTAATTAATTGTCACGCTCATAGATGTGATTCCTAAAATCAAGTTTAAATATACCGTCCCAAGTTCACATCAGAAGCCCCAATCGGGATGTAAAATATAGTAGTCAAGTTGTGATCTTGAAGGTTGATTATAACCATTAAATCATCTAAAGCTTTTGGCACTCTACCTTTGAACAATTAAGCAAAATATGGGATGGAGAACTCACCAGAACGGATAATGACTGAAACTCTCCTTACCTCACATGTAAACCCGCTGCTTAAACGATGAAACCTCTTTATATTGCTCCGAAAAGAGCCACATGGTGGCAAAGGAAAATGCAGACATCTCCAGACGCTATTTACTCATCGAAATAGATCTGAAATGAGTAGAAATCACAACGGAGAACATTCTGAACGTTGATGGATATATATGATTGGAATACGCTAAACCAATAGAATGGACACAAAAATTCCTGACTGAAACTAATGAGGGCGGTCACAAATAACACAAAGAAAGCCAGAACATTAAACAAATACAAGAGCCCATAATCAACCTCTTCGAAACACTGACTTAGAAACTACTAGACCACCACTGACTTAGAAACTAGTAGACCACCACTATATGCTAGATATATGGATCCTTCCATAATCCCAAGACAAGCTAAGCCAAACCCAAACAAATGGGATCAACTAAAACAAGTCGTGAAATCTAGCTTGAGAAACAATGTTCGTAGTAGGCAAAAATGGGTAAAATGCAAGATAAAATAATAGGATGTTACCAATGTTTATTACCAAAATTATTGTGCCCCTAAGAGCTTCAATCAAATCAATCAATACCATAGGAAAAAGAAACTCGAGTTCTAAATATGTTAGGAAAACGAATGTAAAAGTTGCTGGAGAAAGTTGGAAAAGACGTTACCCGACCACGACTTTGCCACCAACAGAAACTTCCTCGAAGCATCAACGGAACCTCACTGAAATCACCGGCCCTCTCCTTCGAGCTGTCCCGTCCATCTTCAAAACACATCAAACCTCAAGAGAGAGGTATAGCCGGATCTTAACGCCCAAAATGTATAGGATCCACCGCGCTTGATCTTCACATAAAAGAGAATTTTTTTTATAAGAGTTAGAATTATCGTCTCACTACACTAGAGAGTTACCTAATAACGTAAGTGTGAGCCAATCTAGCTTACATATTATAAAGCCCTAAATATAATCAAGTGCAAGTATTGCAACGAGGTAGCACTTAGAGATCATGGACTCTTGGACCTTGGGGATTTTTGGTGAGAGATCGAGGTGAAAAGAAATCGAAAAAGGGGAGAGAAGAAAAATAAAAAGACTCTTGATCATCTATGAAGATGTATGTGAATATTCAATGTTTCAGTTTCAAAATCAAAGTAAAACAATGAGAAATATGAAAATAAGAAATTAGAATGAAAATAAGAAAGAAAATACCAAACTCTAGGAAAAATATATTATAACATTCTCTAAAAAATATCTTTAAAAAGAGAGCTTCAATGATGAAAAAGATAAGATGTAGAAGGAGAATGAAATAATTGGAAAGATTTTTGGTAGCGTAATTATGAATGACAACATTCTCGTTTGATCAAAAACAAGAAAAACAAAAACAAGGAACAAATGAGTCTTGCCAATTATGAATGAACTTTTGTTGAGTTGCCAATATATTAGCATATTTTATGTTGACTTGCACATTTAGACACGCCGTTGATATTTTTAACAGAAAAAATAGATGACGTTAAGTGTGTCCGTTAAAGTGATACGACGTCGTTTTAAGATAAAGGAAAACGACATCGTTTTGCATATTTTTAAAACACAAAAACATGTTGCTCTTTTAGGTTCGAACTCATGACCTCTATTTAATACAAAACACCCTTTTGCCATTGTACCACAACAACTTTCATTATATATATGCAAACACGTTAATATATAAAGACTTCTCGAATCTAAATATATTTATACAAGAATGCTTTAAGTTTTGTTTATAAATACAGTTTCGAAAAATATTTAAAATTTTATTCAATAAAGTTTTTTAAAATGTATTTTTAATTAAATACAGTTAAAAATTATTTTTATTAAATATAGTTTTTTATTAAATAAAGTTTTAACCTAATTAAATGTATAATTAATACATTAGTAACCTAGTTTTTAACTAAAAAGAATTAGATGTATAATTAAATGTTCTAATACATCTAATTTTGTAATTAATAAACATGTATAATTAGTTTAAAATTGTATTAGATGTATCAAAGCTCTAATAATTATACATCTAATTATTTTTTGTTTAAAACTATATTAATTACAAAATTAGATGTATAAAAAAGTCTTTAATTTCTTGATTATGATTTCTATAACATTTTTAATTTATACAGTTTTAAAAAGATTGTAAAAGTTTATACGAAACTAAAAATTTTTTATATACATTTAGTTTAGGTTAAAATTGTATTTAATAAAAAAAATTTAAACTATATTTAATAAAAAAATACATTCTAAAAAACTGTATTTAATAAAATTTTAAATATTTTTAAAAACTGTATTTTATAAACAAAAATTAAAACATTCTTTTATAAATATATTTAGATTCGAGATATGCAAAACTATGCAAAACGACGTCGTTTTGTTTTTTAAAAATATGCAAAACGACGTCGTTTTTCTTTAACGGATATAGTCAACGTCGTCTATTTTTCTGTTAAAATATTAACGGCGTGTCTAAATTAGCAAGTCAACGTAAAATATGCTAATAAATTGGCGAGTCAACAAAAGTTCAGCGTCTTTTTGGCTACTCCGAAAATTCGTGATTTTTTTGGCAATTCGGGAAAAGTTGGTGCTTTTTTTTGGCCGAATTCCCTATTATATACTAGTTAGGTCCCATCTAAACTTCCGATGTGGGATATTCTCAAACGCCTCCTGTTGATGGTGGGGTTCTACCCCCTTATCGATAATCTGGCAATAATTGGAGTACGGTCCCTGCCGAGCTCTTCCCTGATAACTTATTAGGTTATAAGTCCCGGCAACAAGAATATTAACCCTCGGCCCAGATGACCGAGGGATACCTCGGTAAAGAATGATCGAATTTAGTGTCCGAAGCGGGGGTATAAACAACATCGTCCTAGGCCTATCGTCCTAGGCCTAAGTCTAAAGTTTGGACAGTATAAGATCAAATCTTATCACAGATTCCCTAGTCTTGAAAAATGAAAATTTATTTCCATTTTTTCGAGGTTAGCCCATGGGTTTAACAAGACCGGCTATTAAAGATATATAAATACATACCCCCCTCACTAATAATATTCATTTACAATCGGGGAGAAGACGAACTAAATCGCCTAGGTTTTACTTGTCTTTGATAAAGTCAGCTCGGCATCCAGAGTTGACATCTTCGTAACTCAGATTATTAATAATACATCTTTTTTCCGAGGCTTCCTTTTGTTTTCTTACTTAACACTTTTCCAAAAACGAACCCCTCTAATTATAAATAATTAGAAGTTGAACCCAGTATCAACACCCCCTCGAAATAATGGCTCTTGTAGCCGTTAATCTCGAAACAATCCCAATTTAGTAGGATTAGCTTGACCGGACTTATTTGGGTCGGGCCGGATTAGGTAGAATGATCAGACTAATAATGTCGGTTCGATAGATAGTTAGTTAGAAACAGGCAGCGTGTGTTCGGGTTCTGATACAATGTCAATTTCGGATTTGTATGAGCTTCCAAAGTAAACCAATTGACTCAAAGTGGATTGACCCTTAACCCAATTATATACTAGTTAGATCTCATCTAAACTCTAAACTCACGAGATGAGATATTCTCATATTTTTTTTGATATAAATGTTAGAGAATCATAATAAGAAAATAATTATTGGCCATCCCTTTTGTTAATGTAATTATTTCTCTTATTCAAATTCGTTTTCCAAATTGTTTCAATTCATAAACTTGATAGCACGTCAACAAAACCCAAATCTCTCATCTATTTTGATTAAATAAGTCCCCTACTAAATTATCATCGTTACAATGCCATCTATTTAATCCCGGGAGAAGCACGTGATTTTCTTTGGATCTTTGTCCAGCCGGTCAAAAAGTCTTACAAAGAACAAATGCGACGCATGCTAACGGTGAATTTGGCATGAACCAAACCAACTTTTGTGAGATGGATTACTAGCTAATTAGAGAATTCGTAAAGGATGGGTCACTTCATTTAATGAAAAAAAATAAGAAAACAAATTCAAAAGAAAAAAGAAAGAAAAAGAGTGTCAGTTTGGGCACGCCAAAATTGATAAAAGGTTATGAAAATGGGATAAAGATCTCCTCCCTATTTTTCACTCAATACATTTTTTTTCACCAAATATTATTGAATTCAAATTTTGACAAAAACATGAACTCTGGTGTGCAATGTCCAAAACTTAAAGGTTGTAAATTTGTCTCTGTTCTCCCTTGAAACTGTTCGTTAGTATTCTCTCCTTGGATTCACTATTTTTCTTCTTTGAATTTAAAATCTGATAGCTTTGAAATATGGGTTTCTCTGGGTTTTACACGGAGAGCTATTTCAGGAAACTGTCTTTTCGTTTTTGCTGTTCCACGAAGTTGCTTCCACGCATATATGATATCGAAATTTCATATGGTGTGATTTAGTGGTTTTTCTTTTTAATTAGGGTTTTAGGGTTCTAAGCCCAAAGCATTCAATTTTGATATCTGCAAAGCATTTTTCCTGTAAATTTCACAGATTTAGTTGTTGGGTCAACTTAAAATTGATTCGACCACCTGCAATTTGCAGTTTCGCTTTGATTATTCTTCCATTTGTTTACTTGCCAAGAATATAATAACAATTAATTGCAGAAGAAAAAAGATGCTTCTTGTCTACCGTTGTGGTGGTTTGCTTCTACTGATACCGAGATGCTGTTTTTTTTTTTTTTTATGTTTAATAAAAGTTTGCAGGTTCCCAAACTCTTACGGTTGAATAAAGTAATACCAGAAACATGTGCTTCAAAGTTGGAACTTGAGACTTGAAGAAAACACAACACAGTCACAACACAGGTTAAATCCATTTTTTTAATCTCATCCTTTACATTAGTTGTAATTAATTAGAAAATAAAGTACAAGAAGTGATTAAGGGGGTGGTGGATCTTGATTCGAAATTGCTATTGAGACACTCTTGCTACGGTATTGTCCCCTGAGGTTGCTGCGTTAGGCCGTGGTTCACGGCTCTTTGCTACTCTCCAAGGAAGCAATCTGCTTCTCTGATTTGATTATTCTACAAGTTAACAATTAATAAATAGGAAATCAAAGTTTCTAAGTATCATGTTGTTAATCTAATTGGTTTTAGAGTCAGTTCTCTCTGCATTTGAGGCTCAGCTTTTTTTTTCTTTTTCCTTCTCTCCCTTCTCTGTGTTTGTGCTTTTAGATCTCCAAGGGAAAGAGGTTAAGTTAGTTGCATAAACAGAACCATCTGGTCCCCCCCACCCTCAGTTCTTGGAACATCCTATTTCCATTTTAAGCGAATGCTTTCGGTTATGGTTAAACTAATTTGGAAGCTGTGATTCTTGAGGCTTTTCTTGGTCTTTCTTCTCTACAAGTTATTATCTTTAGCTCTTCAAGAGTTGGGCACAAGATGAAGTTCATGAAAATTGGTTCCAAGCCAGATTCGTTTAAAACCGATGGTAATGACGTCAGGTAATAGCCAAATCTTGATCTATCCTTGTATTTCTTCTTGTTCTGTTAGTTGCAGCTGTTATTACTTGTTCTGAGGTTTCACTCATCTTGTAAATGCTATATGAAATCTAATCTCTGATGCTGAGAGACATGATCACGTTTCTTGTAGAGATAGAGAATATAAGTGCTCTCAATTTTGTGCCTTTGATATCGAAAACAGAGTATTCTAACCGATGATCGCTGACTCTAGTTGGTGATTTGGTTTCACGCAGGTACGTAGAAAATGAACTGGCTAGTGACATTAGTGTCAATGTTGAAGGATCAAAGTTTTGTCTACATAAGGTATGTAGAATAATGTCTTATGTTTCTAGATGACTTGCATAAGAGATTGATGATGGAGAGTTAATATGTGTTTGATGACTCTTGCAGTTTCCTCTACTTTCTAAGTGTGGATGTCTGCAAAAGCTGCTTGCAAGCACGGACAAGAACAATAGCGATGAGGTTGACATCTCTGATTTTCCCGGTGGTCCAACCGCATTCGAGACATGTGCCAAATTCTGTTACGGTATGACAGTGACTCTGAGTGCATACAACGTTGTAGCCACCAGATGTGCAGCTGAGTATCTAGGAATGCATGAGACGGTCGAGAAAGGAAATCTCATCTACAAGATTGATGTGTTTCTCAACTCGAGTCTCTTTCGTAGCTGGAAAGACTCCATCATTGTACTTCAGACCACGAAACCTTTCTTACCGCTCTCCGAAGATCTCAAATTAATCAGCCTTTGTATTGATGCTATAGCCAGTAAGGCTTGCGTCAATCTTTCCAAGGTTGAGTGGTCGTATACTTACAACAGAAAGAAACTAGCTGAAGAAAACAACGGAAAGGCTCGAGAAGTTCCGAGTGATTGGTGGGTTGAGGATTTGTGTGAACTAGAGATTGATTTTTACAAGAGGGTTATAATGAGTATCAAAACCAAAGGTATAGTTAGAGGAGAAGTTATTGGAGAAGCTTTGAAAGCTTATGGTTATAGAAGATTATCAGGTTTTAGCAAAGGTGTGATGGAGCAAGAAGATTTGTTGAAGCATAAGACAGTTATTGAGACGCTTGTTTGGTTGTTACCAGATGAGAAAGACAGCGTCTCTTGTGGTTTCTTGCTTAAATTGTTGAAAGCAGTTACTATGTTGAACTCTGGAGATATGGTGAAGGAACAGCTTGTTAGAAGAATAGGACAGCAACTAGAGGAAGCTTCTGTAGGCGAACTCTTGATAAAATCTCATCAAGGAAGCTACGATGTGGATTTGGTTCAGAAGATAGTTGCGGAATTCATTACAAGAGATCAGATAGAGGTTCACGATGATGATGACGAAGAGTTTGAAGTCGAGGAAGTAAAGAAATTTCCGGGGATTTTATCCGAAGCTTCGAAGCTAATGGTGGCGAAACTGATAGATAGCTACCTTACTGAAATTGCAAAGGATCCAAATCTTCCTGCTTCGAAATTCATCATTCTTGCTGAGACTGTTTGTAGCATCTCCAGGCCTGCACATGATGGACTCTACCGTGCGATTGACATGTATCTCAAGGTAACCAAGATCAGTCCAAAACTCACTTCTTTAATTGAAACTAAAACTTTTGTTTGTAAAACACAGGAGCATCCAGGAATCACAAAGGGAGATAAGAAAAGGATGTGTAAGCTGATGGACTGCAGGAAGCTGTCAGTAGAGGCGTGTATGCACGCGGTGCAAAACGACAGGCTTCCGTTACGCGTGGTGGTTCAAGTACTGTTCTTTGAACAAGTGAGAGCGGCGGCTTCGTCTGGAAGCAGTACACCTGATTTACCTAAAGGAGGGATGATAAAGGAACTACGTAGCTGCGGGAACTATGGGAGCTCAAGATCGGTTCCAACGGTAATGGAAGACGAATGGGATGATGGGGTTGCAACGGAAGAGGAGATGAGAGCGGTTAAGAGCGAGATAGCTGCGTTAAAGCTGCAGGAGGAGAATGGGAGGAAGAGCGTGGATAGAGCGGCGGTCACGGCGATAAACAAAGTTAAAAGCTTGATAAAGTCAAAGAAAATATTTGGGAAGAAGTTACAGTTGCAGTTGCATAGCAAAGGAGGAGAAAAGAACAATGGAGGTGGATCCGATTCTTCGGAGAGTCTTGGATCCATGAACACTGCTGAAGAAGCGGTTAAAACGGCCACGCCTTCAAGAAACTTGACTAGGAGGGTTTCTGTTTCTTGATGAACTAGTTTTTTTACAAACGTGTTTTAATGGCTCTATTACTTAGATTAATTATATGAATCATCAACTGTAATTTCTTTTACTTTTTGTTTGTCTGTTTGAGACAGAGATCCTTTATTATAAAAGATGTTTAGGAACCGAGTTTGCTCTGTTACTAGATCAAGTCTACAAAAACGATTTAATCAAGAAACTATTGTTAGCTGCTAAGTCCTTTCTGTGCATCAAACGCACACCTTAATACAGTCAGCTGCTAATATGTCATTTGAATTTTTTTTATTGATAACAAGTCATTTTGTTTGTTTTCTAAATCAGAAAACAATCTCTACGTTTTTCTTCTTCAGAAAAAAAGCAAAACAAACCTTTGATATTCATTGATTTGTATATTTTTTAAAAAAATTCTTTTAATCTATTAATGGATCGATTTCTAAAAAAAATTTTCCATCTCACACTGATTTAGATGATTTGATGAATGATCCCGGTTAACGAAAATTTTTTTTTATAATATCATTCTAATCAATGACCCTACGGGCCCAGCATACTAAAACCGGTGTGAAACGATTGGCGGATCGGCCCGGTCGCCGTAGTCAGCAGGGGGTTGGATACGGTGAATTGGATGTATATTTGATGACATTGTGTCTCGGATAGGAGTTCCAATTAGATGGTGTGTAGTGACGCTGATGCTAGGGCCAACTCAATATTATCCATGATATTTTCATGTACACCAAGTGTTTGGAAAATTGTCTAATGCCTCCTTAAGAGAATTTTTTAACTTATGGTTAGTGATAGATTTTAGGGAGTTAAAATATTCTTCAAACCACTATTAACAAGCTTTCGATGGCTGAAATGGATAGCTTAGTTATTAGTGAAATGTGACTATTGGTGAAGACCATTGAGGCTAGTTATACCTAGGTTCTAAACGACTAGATCACATACTTAATAAACCCAACCAATTGCTTTTTTATGTACCATAGTCCAAACCTTTTAATACCCATATTAATAATTCATCGACCATCATCATTAAACAGGTTCCGACCTCTAAAATCTTATCTTTTTATTTTTATTTTTTATGTTAGCCCTAACGAAAAAAAAAAACTTTGATAACACTCTATGAAAATTCGTGAGATTTTGATTACAATAAAGATAATATGTTAGTTAAAAATTCAAAAAAGGTATGTTTAGTTAAGAGAAAGCTAAGATTTTAGTTTACATTTGATTTCATATCAAATTATCATTTCATGATTAAGTTTTACCCCTAATTATTATTTGTTATTTTTTTTAAAATAATTTTTACTTGTGTGAGAACGAAAAATATAAAATAGCTATGTTAAGAACCAAAATGTGATATAGATTCTCTGGATTTTTTTTGTTTCTTTTTTTTTTTTTCAATTATTCAACTGAATAATTTAAATATGATGATGGGTAACCTATGCGATGTTCGTATTGATTTAACTAGTTTAATCATTATTCTATATTAAATTCTCGACTTATCAAAAATTATTTTTTAATGTCAGCTGCAACAAAAAATATAATCAAAAGATTTGATTAGACTATGTGAGAATTCTTGTGAGATTTTGATTACATCGAAGAAGAGATGTCAACTTTGGTTAAAAATTCACAAAAAACCATGGCTAGTTCAAAGAAACTTGAAGTTTTATTGTTCAATCGATTTCATATCAGATTATCAATCATGATTTTTTTCTTTTTGTTCCCTAATTTTTGTTTGTTCTTATTTCTTTATTGTTAGATTTGTGGGATTGAAAGATAGAAAATAGGTATGTTAAAAAATCATTTATATCACCTTTTGATTTTTCAAAGCATTCATTTTAAGAATCAAAAGGTGATACAAATTCGGCTACTTTATTTGTTCCCTCTTCTTATTATATATTTCATTCGGTAATTTATACATAAAAGTAACCAATGCGATGTCGTATTCATGTAAATAGGTTAATCATTTTTCTATATAAGGCTATTGACCTCTTCAACCCTATCTTTTTTTATGTCAGCCGTAACCAAACAAATTATATTCAAAAGCTTCGAATACACTCTTTGAAAATCCGTTTGAGATTTTGATTGTGACAAAGAAGAGATGTCGAGTTTGGCGAACAATTTACAAAAAGATATATTTAGTTAAAATAAGTCAAGATTTTACTTTTCATTCAATTTCCTATCAAATTATCATTACATGATTTTATCTTTTTTCCCCCATTTTTTTTCTCTTTTATCGTTAGTTGTGTGAGATCGAAGTATATAAAATTTGTATGTTAAAAAATTATTTATATTTCCATTTTGATTTTTTAAGCATTCTTTTTGAGGGTTCAAAATGTGATATAAATTCTTCAATTTGATTTTTCTTCTTCTTTGACTCGGTTTTTTTTTATGTAATGAAGAGTAATCTATACAATGTCATATTGATATAACTAGTTTAATCATTTTTTATATAAGGCTTTCAATCTCTCAAAATTTATCACTTTTTCTGCCAGCCGCAACAACCAAATGTATGCAAGAGTTTCGATTACAGTCTGTGAGAATTGGTGTAAGATATCACAACAAAGGAAAGATGTTGAATTCGGTTAACAATTCACAAAAAAATATTTTTAGTTAAAAAAATGAAGATCTTATTTTTCATTCATTTTCATATGAAATTATCTTTTCATGATTATTTATTGTTTCCCCAATTTTTTTATTGTTAATTGTGTGGGACTGAAATATAGAAAATAGTTATGTTAAAAAAAAAATCCAATTAATTTCATCTAAAAAGATTTGTTCTATAGATATATCATCTCATTTAGTGTTGGTAAACATATGAGCCAATTGGTTATTGGCTTTAGTATCGTGACTTTAAAATTCAGACTTTTAATATTTATACTGTTAAATTAGTGGTTGTGGCTTTTTTTAAAAATGAAAACCATATTTTATTGACCGTGAGAAAAAATCAACGTAAAAGACCTTAAAAACAGGAGTTGGGTTTTGAAAAATTTATGGAGAACTTAAAGGAATTTAAAACTCTAAAAGTATGATTCGAAAAAATATACTTTCTAGGTTTTAAAATATTTTAAAAATCTAAAGCCTTTAAATCAATCGGCCCCATATTCTAATGAAAAAGTGCTATTTACATGATTTTCATTGCAAAATCCTTTCATTCACCATGGAAAAATAAGAAGCAAATATCTCGACTTAATGATACTATTTTTTACAGGTAACTTTTCTTGGATCATCTCTTATTTTTTATTTTATTGTATTACCATTTTTGTATTTTGTTTTGTTGTTTGATTGTTAGTAAACTTTTACTAGATTCATGATTCTTCTAGATATGAAATAAATACTAAGAATTTTTGTATTTGAAAAAATATATGTAAAAGTAATAAAAACTGAAAGGCACACACAACATTTTGGTTTGAGAACTTGCGTGCTTTTTGAAATTTTATTATATTCACTAGAAGAAATCTCAATGTGTTCAACAACTGAACGCAATGTTGTGCTTCTGTTCAATTGTTTGTGTGTGTTGGGGGGGGGATGATCGGTTCTTTGAATGAGCCTACAAAAAAACATGGGTCATATATGTATCAAATGATCTCGTATTATTCATGTAGAAATTACAAAACATAAGAATATAAAATAGCGCGAACTATATATCTCATAGATATGCATGTTATTCATGTTATTGCAATCCACATCATTTTGTAGTGTATTATCCATGTAATATGCATATTGCTGGATTATGTAGTCCTTGTATTTTGTGATTGCTGGTTGTAAGCTGTGAATGCTTGTATTAGAGTTCATGCTGAATCTATTCAGTGATTGTTGGTCCCTTATAAAGCTAATGTAGATTCTCCCATTCTAGGGATACTGTAGTTTTTCCCTTTTAGGGATATTGTTGTTTTGACCCTTCTATGATTCATGAATATTATTTCCTTTCTATGATTGTTGTTGATTTTTTTCCTTTTTAGGTTGCTCTTATTCTGTCTCTCCTAGGTTGATTTAGATTTTTTTCCTCTTAAGGTTGATGTTGATTTAATCCCTCATATGGTCAATGAAGATTTATGTCCCTCTTGGTGTCTATATAGATTCCTACTTTCCTATATTTGATGTAGATTATGCATTTCCTAGGGTTGATGTAGATTATGTCTCTCCTAGGTTGTTGTATATTCCATCCCTCCTAGGGTTGGTGTAGATTTCGTCCCTTCAGGGGTTGATGTAGATTACATCTATCATTAGTTTGATGTAGGTTATGGCCCTTCTTGGGTTGTTGTAGACTTATCCCCCTAGGATTGTTGTATATTCCGTCCTTCCTTGGGTTGATGTAGATTATATCCCTCTTGGGTTGATGTAAATTTCATCTCGCATAAGGTTGATGTAGATTATGTCTCTCCTAGGGTTGTTGTAGTTTATGTTCTCCTAGGGTTAATGTAGATTTTTTCCTTCTTAGGATTGTGGTATCTTTTGTCCAATCCCTCAACTTGCAGTGATAATCCCTTCACTACTTTCTGACATTTAAGAGGTACCACCAACACAATATAGTCATTAGCGATGGTATTTTTGATGCATTTATGCATTGATAATGGTGGTATCAATGGTCTTTATGTCGTAAAGAAAGTCTGAAATGTGTGATTATGAAGTAGATGATCTCGTTTGTATGTTTGGGTAACTTTAACAAAAAAATTGACCGAGGGTTTCTGTTTGATTATCTCATTGCACCTCAATTTGTATTGATAATCCGTTCACTACTTTATGACACAACCTAGATCTAACTAGGGAACTACTCACACATAGCAAACAATGGTGTATGCAGTGTGTAAGAATGGTCTTCCAGTCATCCTCATCTTCTCTTCTTCAATAGATTCAGCAGCTCTGAACTTAACTCTTCCGTTCTGCAGTCTATCTCGGTGTATGCAGTGTGTAAGAATGGTCTTCCAAGGATCAGCGGGTGCTGAGGCTCCCTTTCAAACATTGCCACGTGGATATCTACTACGAAGAACCGGCCATTGGCTCTCACAGGTTCATTCTCCACTATTCCCTCGGTTATCTTGTAAGTATCATCAGCTAACCTCAAAAACACGCACTTGTTCACCATTTGGTCAAACTTCATCATTTTGGCAACTGAGAGTGACATTAGGTTTACTCCAGCTCCAGTATCACATGGGATGTTCTCAAACCATGTGTGCCCAATCATAACATTGATCTCAGTTCTTCCAAAGTCTCCAAGATTCTTTGGCATTTATTTCTCGATTAGTTAATCACACATCTTGGCAAGTCTACTACAAAACTCCTTGGCTCCCATCCTATTCTTCAGTAAGTATGGTGTCAACTCTTGTAACTCCGTCTCCATTCCACATTGCTCTGTAAGTGGCCAAATCTCCTTACATTCTTTGATAAACTCCTCCACATCATATTTGAATTGTGTCTCAAGTACCTTCAATGAGTTTGCAAAGAAAGTGATTTTGTTCTCAATGTGATCAGGTCGTATCCAACGGGCAGTGGATTGAACATCTTCATCAGTCATAGAACAAGCTGTCACAGAAATTGATCTTCGTTTAGGTTCAGGGGAGTCGGGTCGACCGACTGGTGGTAGGGTCGACCGACTCGGGCTTCGAAAACTCTTCCTTATGGGTTCTTCGATAACTCTCATCCTTGGTTTGGAACTTGTGATGAGTGCCAAACTCTTTTTCTTCTTCCCTGGGTAGTAGCAGGCGAAATCTTCTTCTTCAACTTCTTTATCCTTGATCTTGAAACTAATGTTCGGACTTCCCAGACCTCTTAACGATATTGTGTCTTCCGAGAAATCGATTAAAGCTCCAACGGTCTTAAGGAACGATCTTCCAAGTATAATCTGCTCTATTCCATCTTTCTCATCAGCATAGCAAGTCTCGAGGATGTAAAAATCCAAAGCAATGAATCTATGACCAATCATACATGGCAATCCAGTAAGCTTTCCCAAAGGTACAACAGTTGTTTCATCAGCTAATCGCATCTCCTTCTTGGTAGTCTTCAATTCGAGTGGTCCCAATCTTTCCATGGCAGACAAAGGCATGGTGTGTTACCGCTCACTCCTAGATCACACAGGCATCTCTTGAAGATTTGATCTCCAATTGTCAAAGTAAGCTCAAATTGTCCATGATCCTTCTTCTTGTCTGGCATCCGGTACATGATTGGTCTGTCACAAATCGCAGCGAACAGGCAATTCCCATCTTCTGGGGTTATCTTCCATCTCATCACCTTACTGAGGACGTCTTCAAGTTCAGCGTTCAGTTTGCAGGCTCTTGCAAATGACATCCTCCTCATCAACACTTTAGAATAGGTCTCAACTTCTTTCTTGAGCTCCCAATCATCTTCTTTAGCTTCTACATCAATTCCTAAGTCATCAACTTCGTACTCGTGAATTGGAATCCATGGATACACTGATTGATTAGTGCACCATGGTTTGTAGACACTCTTCCTGGGTGGAACCTTCATCAAAGGACATCCCACTTCTTCTTCAAAAGCTAAGAGTCGGCCGACCTTCTCCTCGGTCTACCGACCGTTGACACGTCGACCGACCATTGATGGCAGTCGACCGACCATTGATGGCAGTCGACTGACTGTGTCAGACGATCCTTCTTCACTTGTTTCTTCCAGGGTTTTCTCCTCTTCAATCTCCTTGGTATGGATAGCTCGGATGGATAATGGATACTTGGTGACTCTCCTGACTCCCACAAATCTTTCAAGCTCTTCCATTCGCTCATGAAGTCTTCCGACATCAATCTGAAGGTGGCTTATACACGAATCAAGGGTAAGGAAAAGTTGATCCATCTTCTTCAAAAGGGTAGCATAAGTTCTGTTCTGCATCTCCAAGACTTCTTCAACTAGGTTCTCCGCTCCATTTGTTGGTGGCATTGGGTTGTAAAACGAGTGCGGGTTGAAGTATCCATCTTGATATTTGTTTGCTCTCACGAAATCCACATTCGGCTTCCCATCTCCTTTGTGCTTTCCTTGCATCATTTTCTGTCTATCAAACACAAAAGAAGAAAAATATTCAGTAGCTGTTTTTATCATAACTTCCTAACTCTAATTCTAACGAAAATCGAAAACACCATTAAATCGCCGGCAACGGCGCCATAAAAACTTGATGCGTGAAGTTAATCACCCAAAATTAACTGCAAGTGCACAGTGTACAATTGTAGTATTTAGGTTATTGATCCCACATAGATTATGTCGAGTTTCGATTCTATTAGAATGCAATCTATCTGGTAACTAGTTGTGTAACTTATGGATTAAAAACGCTAGACTTAGGTAAATCGCGGATAATATAGGCCATGCACGAGATTGAATGTTGCTCTACTCTTAAACACAAAAGACAAATGTATACAATACCAAATCTCTTTGCGTATTGCACTATGAATCAACCAACATATCAGAAAGGATGCTTTTCAACCTAAATAGCTAATTCATGCATTGGGAATAGATTTGATTGTTCATGATCTTCCAAGCCAAACTCTCATTTGTACAAGGACGAGATCACCTACTAAAAACAAGGTTCCGGGTTTAATGTAAAATGGGTGTATGATGCAACAAACCCTAAAATTCAATATTCTAAGTGATCAAGTCAAAATATTGTATGAATTAATATTAAAGCAGAGAGTAGTCACGAATTCAGCAACAATTCGTGCACCTAATGACCCATAAAACCTTTGATAACCTAGATCTAACTAGGGAACTACTCACACATAGTAAACAAACCAATCATAATCATTAATATCAAGAGTTTGCAATATGAAAACAATATCAAAAAGAGATCAGAGCAAAACGTGGCTCTCTCTCTCTGTAAAACTAAGAGAACAGGGGCACAAGAAAACCTTCATACAAGGGTGCTCCCTGAAAACAAGATCTAAGTAACTTTTTGGTGATTTTTGGTAAAGAGATGCTTGAATGCTTCAAAAGCTTGATGGAAATCTTCTCTGCTTAAAGTCCATTATATAGCTCCTCTAGGTCATGCATAAGACGGCCAAGAAGTTCTAGAAGTTAGGGTTTCGAAAAAAAAGCCCAAAAAGAATTTCGTTTTTACTAAGGCGGCCCCTAAGTCGGTCGACTCGTCCTTCCAGTCGGTCGACTCGGGCTTCGGATCATAATTCTTCATTTTAGCTCAAAATCTTCTAGATTCTTGCAAGACACCTCAGCATGTGGAATCTTTCATTTAACCTGTATAAAATGCAGAAAAGACTCCAAAACAGCATAAAATATCATCGTGAAAACCGGTAACAATAACAGTACTTCAGTCTACAATATTCAATATCCAAGGTTCGCAATTAATATTTTAAATAAACTTTCTAACTAATTATCTGATATGATATCGGAGTGCGCTTTAATATATATAGGCTATGAAGACTTTAGTTGACATGTTGACATCTTTGTAATCGATATCAATAATAATACTTCTTTTTTCGAGGAATCTTTTGTCTTTCTTATTTACTTAACTATAACAAAAAAACGAAGCCCTATAATTATAAATAATTAAAAGTTGAACCCAGTATCCACACTATTAAATATCCAAGGTTCGGAATTAATATTTTAAATAAATTTTTTAACTAATTATCTGATATGATATCCGAGTGCGCGTTAATATATATAGGCTATGAAGACTTTAGTTGACATGTTGACCCAACCACTTGTTGATGCTGATTCTTCTATCGTAGACTTTATATGACATGTTGACCCAACCATATATTGATGCTGATTATGTCATCGTAGCACAAACTGCTAATATTTACATGGAGGATTTCGACAACTTTGTTGAAATTGTCCACCATTAGACCAAGATCCATGTTGCGGCCGTCAAACGTTTGTCGAACAAAATTGTTTCGATTTCTTTCTCTATTTATGTAGAAAATAAAACTTCTTTTATTTTTTTATTCACTTCTGTTTTAATTTTTTCTAATATGCATTATTTAAATAATTTTCTAATTATTATTAAGCTACTGAATATTTTTTTTAGTTCTATTATGTGTAGGTGTATTTCTATTGTTTATGAATTTTTATATCTAAATTTAATGTTTCAAATATAAACGCAACTTTCATTGCTATATTTGAGAAAAACACAATAGAATTTTTTATATTATCGTATACATCTTCTTTGATCCAAACTGAAATTTTCCAAACTTTTAATACTTTAACTCGAACACACCAACCGGATTGAAATTTTTTTATTTCTGATAGCATAGAGTATTTTGCTTTAATCATTCCCACCGTTTATGTGTCTAGAGTGTCTAAAAAGTATTCAATTTTTTTTATAATTAATAATATCTAATTTTTCAAAAATAATAATATATAAGATAAGTGAACGGTTGCTTAACAATAACAAAAGGAGATAAATTCGATACTCGACCAATTGAAATTATTTCGATGATCGGACAAATTGAAACAAATCACTTAATTGTATTTATTCTCGAAATATCAGGAAGAGAGAAAAACATTTTTGTCCGTCTGATTTCAAGTGGAAGTAATGAATATAACGATATATTGCTTAAGTTATTATGAATATACGGAAATGTTTGGTAACAGAAAAGACGCAAAAATTTATTAAAGCATAAATATAGAGTGTTTTAAATTTTGGTATAGAATATTGACTTTCTATACACTTTAAATGCAATATGAACAAAACTTTATCAATGATAAAGTATAATTAATAACTAAAAATATGTCTACAAACATATCTATTTCTTCAACGAATGATTTCAAATGAATTATATACAGAAGTGAAAATTCACATATAATTGAGAAATTTTTTATTTATAAAATGTTTTCATTTTTCTATTTTTCGGTGGATAAATAACAACGTTGAATACTTAGTTCTTCATAACGTTAAATAGCGTCTAAATCATCATAAATTAAGTCACTAACATAAGGTGATGTTTAATTAGCTTCTTTTACAATAAAATTCATTTGGAATTAAAATCCAATATTTCATTCTATAGCTTTTGGTATCGTACATATATTATCATACAATTGAAAAACATTGAAAAAAATATATAAACATATAAATATATAATAGATTACAACACTATATAATGAAAAAAATTATACAAATGAAAAAAAATATCTTGAGGTAATATGAAAAATGTATATAGAAGTTAATAAATTTTATAGCTGATACATTTTCTGCGTTTTAATAATTATTTAATGACTTACAATGATAAAAACTCATCCACTTTACTCATTAGTAGATCAATTAAGAACTGGGGCGAGTTAAAAACAGTTGATACGGTGATCGTACTATGTATTGATATTTTGACCGGTTTTACAAGCACATTCTATATGGATTTGAAACCTTTTCTGCACTATTGAGCAGGATAAACAGGTGATTTCACGAGATGAAGCATTTGGAGAAGACTTAGACAATTTGAAGCAAAAATGAAGAAGTATTGAACCACAGATAAGGTCAACCGACTTATCTAGTCGGTCAGAAGAAAGGAAATTTGTTTTTCGAGATTTTTCTCAACCCGAAGTCTTGGAAACCCATCACCGACCTAGAGACTCGTTCCCTGAAAGTATATAAGTGAGGTTAAGCAGGAAAATTAGGTCAAACCTTAAAATTCTAAAGAAGCAAATCTCTCAAGCCACCAAACACTTACTTTTTCCTCAAGGAGCCAACTTGTTCTTAAGGTTTCTTGAGTTTATTCTTCTACTTGGATTTACAGAGAGAAATATCCACAAATTTGTTTACTCTCTAAACTCTACTCTTTACTTTTTGTGTACACTGAAAAAAAATTGTGTTGAATGCTTCATCACATATCTCCTCACAAAATAAATCTAATAGATTTGTGTACGATTTAAATTGAGATTAGCACGGAAAAACTATTCCATTGGTAACTCTTTCGGTGGATAAAAATATTAGTATATTTTACTGGTTGATTAAAATTTTACAATATTAACGCGCAGAAATAGTCATCATTGTGTGTCTTTGTTAACATAAATTAGAATTATGGAGTTACTTTTCGATTGCGTATTATAAATTAAATACATGAAAAAAAAAATTAAGAAAATAATAACCACTTAAGATAAATAAATTTATTATATAAATTATATAAACATAGTAATATGATTATTATTATTATTATTATGTGGTATATTTATGTTGTCTATGAATTATAACTTTATATAAATTACACTCTTCATCAATCAATTTTGTTAAGATTAGTTGTGTCTATGCTAATAATTAGTAAGGGGTTATAAAAATATAATTATTTATGTAATCTAAGAATACGGATGAAAATAGTTAGAAGAGTTTAGGTATAAATAACACATATAAAAGAACAATAATATTATATTATGTGAATAGTTTAAGTAGAAAATATTCATAAACCTCGACACCAATGAAGATAAATTTTACCATACTCCATCTCAGTTAATTTTTGTTCTATCCATTTTCGTATTACGTTAACTCTAATTCTCCAATTATTAAAAATAGGTTAAAGTTCATATATCAAACCACAACTATTCCGATTGAGTTTAAGTTTGCTGATACTGAGCTAAAATAGTTAATTAAAAATAATTTTTAATTGTAAAGTTAATTTTTTATTTTTCTTGGCTCAAATTGTCCAGCGAATTTAATATTACATTATAAAGTTATTCAAATCCTATGATAGCAAATAATAATTTATATCTGAAAATATTTCATAAAACACAATATTAAATCATCAAAATATATATATAACTAAAAAAAAAAACAAATAACACCAAAACTTAATGAAGAAGTACTAATATCAACTAAAACAAAGATTTAAAAAATTGAAATAAACCAAGAAATTTTTTCATTAATATTCTGCTTTACCCTCTTCATTGGAGGATATATGGAAGAGTCGGTTAATTTTTTTAAAAATTGGATTCGTCTCTTCTTTTCGACGACAGTGTGTCCAAACATACAAGAGAGTGGTCATCGGTTGTATCTTCACAAATAACTAATTTTTCAAAACGTGTAATCGCTTCTAAATCATTCCAAATCAAGTCGGCAATATAAGGTGATCCTTCGTTATCTTCCGACACAGTAACTTTGATTAGAAATTTATTCTCTAGAATTCTTTGCAAGGCATGATGTAACGTACCAACATTATCCTACAATTTAATATCAGATGGGTCGTAAATATAATCATACAAATGCATGTATAATAATATTTTAACAATATATAATGAACAAAATTTATGACTCACAAAATACCTCTTCCCAATCTTTCACCAACTCTTCGACGTGTAATTCCAATAGCATTTCAACAACAAAGTCGAAGAATAAGAGCCTTGTGTCTGATTTCGATGAGTGAAAATTCCCAATATCAGAAAATACCTGATCAAATAACAGAAGTTAGCTACTAAAAATTTATAGTTATAATACATCCTAGTTTGATTGAATACCTTTTTGCAACATCATATATATCCTTGCAGTTTATACAGCTATAAAGCCGTTTCGTAGAAGAATTATTGGATTCTTCATCATAACGATGAACTTTAAATTTGCAAACGTTGCATGAATAATAAAAACAATTTTTTTAGTTATTTATAGATTCGACTGTGTCAAAAAAACCAATTTTCCAGTCTAGCAAACATTACCAAATATTAAAAATTTAATAAATATTATTTTTTAATTTATCATATAATTATTATATAATTATTACATGTTCTGTTGAAACTAGTTCACTAATATTTGTCTTTCTATTTTTGACAAAGAACTCATCGCGATAATTTAATCAATACTTATTAAAATTTCCACATCCCAATAGTGACGCCTGATACGAACGTGTAATAGGATGATTGTCTTAAAATAATCTTGAAAACGTATATACCGGTTAATCAATTGTATATCTGATATAACATGTTAAAGCTTTGTCAAAATATAAAAGCACTTACAATGATATAAACACATCAACTTTACTTATTGGTGGATTAAGTAAAACTTGACTTCTGTTAAAAACAGTTGAAAAGTTGTTGTACCTAAAATAAACACATTTTAAAATTTTAAATATGATAAAATAATGACTATATTTTAACTACGTTACCTTGAAATCGTCGAATCCATGTAAATTGAATGACACATATTATGATAGGATGATATTTGTTTGTGGAATAACGAAGAATTTTTTTAGCATTATTACCCCCACATGGAGCACACCACTCGATGACCACTACAAACAAAAGGATCATCATTTGGTTTTATATTAGTTAACTAACAAACGCTAAAAATATGATCATATAACAAAACTTGTACTTGATATCTCATAGAATCACATCCACGTGAGCATACTATACGTCTTCAGATTTTATCGTTATGATTTGACCTACGACATTCTTAAAAAACATATAACAATATAAAGATATCACTAATGTAATTTCTATAATTAAAAAATCCATAAATACTGAAAGAAATAAAAAGCATATAACTTCACCAATCAAAACCTGCTTGTCAAGGTTATTAAACTTAATATCCGTGAAAGGCTGAAAATTAATTTTAGGAAGGTGAAACACGAAATCATCGGGTGATTCTATTTTCAAATGACTTGGCCTAAAAAATGACTTGGCCTAAAAAATCCATCTGATATCTTCGAATTGAAATCATTGATGATTATTGTTTTTCCTTTTTGAATGATGTTTATATGCTTCGAAAGCAAACCTTCTTCAACCGAACATTGGATTCTACTACTCTATAGTAATATTCACAAATTAGATTATTAGATATTAATCAAACGAATACGCACTGACTGTTCAACATTGTACACCACCAAAACGACACTTACGTCTCTGTCGATAACGAACATCTGTAAAGAATTTCTAATTTTTTCATTAGAAGTCATCCATGTTGTTAATATATGAACATCAATCTTCGCCCATCTTTCATAGATATTGATATTTCTCAGAGGAACAAAAACATATGATTTTTTTGGAACAAATATTTTATGCATTTTTTGTAAGGATGAAAGTCAATTGAGTCAGATGCTTCATTACAACTGCATATGTATAATATATATAACACAAAGGGTAGGACTTAAGCTGATATTAGCACGCTTGTTGATAGTGGGTTCAACTTATAATTATTTATAATTAGAAGGGTTCATTTTTTGGAGTAAGTTAAGTAAATAAGAAAGACAAAAGATTCTTCGGAAAAGAACTAATATTATTGATATCGATTACAAGGGTATTAACTCGGAATGCCGAGTTAACTTTATCAAAGAGAAATATTAAACCTAGGTTTGCAAGTAATTCTTCTCCCCAATTATGAATATCGCTTTTAGTGAGGGAGGGGGGGGGTTATTGAAGAAATTTGATCAGGATTTTAATCATATTAAGGAATCCTATTAACAAATTCTATGCCTAGGATCATGTGCCAATTGAATCTAAACAACAGATCTTGAATATACCTAGAAGTTAGGCAGCGGAAGATTATCAGGGATTCAAGATCAAAAGCTCCTCAAGTGCTGCGCCTCTACTGGTATCCACCAAACACAAAGTGGAAAGACGGGATGCTAGTGCCGGAGAGAGATCAAATCTCTCTAGAATGCTCTCGGGATTTCTTCTTGTGTCTCTGGAGGCGGCTACCAATTAGGTTACCTCAAAATTTCGTGCCTACCTCTTATATATAGTGACTTATGAAGACCTAATTAGCCATTGGACCAAGCCCATGTTTAATTAAGTCATAAACCAAAACATGTCTTTTTGGCCCTACACTGTGTCGACCGACACAACTCTTTGTGTCGATCGACACACCTCTTAGAAACACATAAATCATGTATATCAAATACACACTTGTTTGATCATTACACTAATGATCAATCCCAATATAGTATATCCAGTTTGCTTAGGTGTGTGACCCTGTAGGATCATATAATACTAGTAATGAGTTCCAAACTCATAGATTACAAGAGGCTTCTAGCAAAGCATTATAATCACCTAGTATCATATGATTGTCTTATCTCGACAACTATATGCAAGAGTAAATACAAGTGTGATTTCAAGACATTCCCAACAATCTCCCACTTGTACTGGAATCATCGATTCCTATAATCCTTTGTCATTATATCTCGATCTAGCATAAGGCAAGAACTCGTGTCATCCTTATTAAGCTAGACCATGTTTATCACACTCTGATTTATACTGATAAAACAAACGACTGACAATCACCTCGTTTGAGCGCGGCCACGCATTTCTCAGTATCAAATATTTGATAGGCCCATAGATATTTATCTCCTGTTATATAGGAGGGACAAATCCCATCTTGTTCCATCCCTGTTCCTTACAGACTTCATGACATGTCCAATGATGCCTTTATGATCACCTATTATGGCTGACGTTTGACAAAACCAAAACATGCCAATTCATATGTAAGAGAAACATGATGAACTCAGGTCTAAGGACTATACTCTATAATCGTAATGAGAATCTCTTATGACACTCATATAACATTCTTGTAGAGTTCTCATTAGCGGGTCATATCCGATACTGTGTTCTCTAACACATATCTATGTGATTGACTTTAATACCCCTATTAATGACTCCATGAAACTTAGTCATCAGTCACCTCACATAGTAGTCTCTCGCGGTCATTAATGTCCCACTTTAATAACCTTGACTAGGGACTCAAATAATTTATGTTATCTATCGCTTATAAGGTTTCATGATCAAGTCACGTACTTGATGACTTATAAGAATGCGATAAATTACTTTGGGACTATTATTTAATTATCCAATAATCAAATAATACATGAAACAAATTTCATTAAAACATAACCAAATGTATGTTTAGATGAACATCATAACATAGACAGCTCCCACTAGAATTAAGATCACATCTTAAGAAATCTAATGCCTATAGCAGCAGCATAACTCTTATGCATAGGCCGTGAGATCTGCTACAGTGCCCTGCTTGGAACTCTTCCAACTAACTGCACCATTGGTTAGACAAAAGACATAATCAGAAATCGTATTTGTCTGTGTAACCACTCACCACAAGCTCATCACTTCCTCCGTACACCAAGAACTTAACCTTAGTATTTCTCAAATACTCAGAGGTGTTCTTGACAGCTGTCCAGTGACTTTCACCGGGATCAGATTGGTATCGACTCGTGTGTCGACCGGCACAACCCTTTGTGTCGATCGACATAGCTTTTCGAACCTGTGTAAGACCTTATCAATATAAGGTATCTTGACACAGTCCAATTAGCTTATTTAATCTATCTCTATAGATTCTCAAGTATATCGTCTATATAAAGTATGAGAAATGCAACTACGCTCCCACTAGTCTTCTTGTAAACATATGGTTCTTCTTTGTTTCTCACAAAATCAAACTCTTTGATTGGTTCATCAAAACGAAGATTCCAACTCCGAGATGCCTGCTTCAATCCATTAATGGATCGATGAAGTTTGCATACTTTTCCCAGCAGCTTTAGGATCAATGAAAACTTTAGGATCAATGAAAATTTTAGGTTGTGTCATGTACACGTCCTACTCCAGAATTTTAAGAAAAGTCGTTTTCACATCCATTTGCCAAATCTCATTATCATAATGAGCGGCAGTTGCTAGGAGAATCCGAATAGCCTTAAGCATAGGAACTGGAGATAGGTTTCATCATAGTCAACACCATGAATTTGCTTGAAACCTTTAGCCACCAATCCAACTTTGTAAATCTGTATGTTACCATCCATATTGATTTTACACCATCTGGTAAATCCACCAAAGTCCATACTTTGTTTTGTGACATGGATCCCATTTCGGATTCATAGGCCTTAAGCCATTTTTCGGAGTCAGGACTCATCATTGCTTCTTCGAAATTTGCAGGCTCGTCACTATCAACGATCAACAGATCATGACAGTTAATCACGAGAAATCCATATCTCTCGGGCTTGTGACGAATCCTTTCGGATCTGCGAACTTCAGGCACCACATGTATAGGCTCTACAACTCTTTGTAGATCCAATGGCTGCTCTTCCTGAACAGACTGAGCAGCTTTCTGTGATACTCGAACCTCTTCGAGTTGTACTTTACTCCCACTGTTCTTCTTAGAAAGAAACTCTCTCTCAAGAAAGACACAGTTCCGAGCAACAAATACTTTGTTCTCGGTTTGGTTGTAAAAGTAGTAAGCCTTGGTTTCCTTACTATAACCGACGAAGTAGCACTCATCAGATTTTGGGCCGAGCTTGTCAGGCATCAAACGCTTGACATAAGCTTCACAACCCCAAATCTTCAAGAAAGACAAACTTGTAACATTTCTAGTCCTTATCTAATATGGTATCTTTGCAACTGATTTTGATGGAACCCTATTCAGCGTAAACACAGACGTTTCTAGAGCGTATCCCCAGAAAGATAATGGAAGATCTGTGTGACTCATCATTGATCGAACCATATCCAACATGGTCCGATTCCTCTTCTCAGACACACCATTCCAATCAGGTGTTCCAGGAAGAGTGAGTTGTGAAACAATTCCAGATTCTCTCAGATGATCACTAAATTCTTGGCTTAAATATTCACCTCCACGATATGATCGAAGAGCTTTAATACTCTTGCCAAGCTGATTCTGTACTTCATTCTGGAATTCCTTGAACTTTTCAAAAGATTCGGTTTTGTGTCTCATTAGATAGACATAGCCATATCTACTGAAGTCATAAGTAAATGTAATGAAGTACTGAAAGTTTCCTCTAGCACTAATGCTCATTGGGCCGCACACATCAATATGTATAAGGCCCAACAAGTCACTGGCCCTTTCATTTTTATTGTTGAAAGGAGCCTTAGTCATTTTGCCCAATAAGCAGGATTCACATTTCTCATATGATTCATAATCAAGTGAGCCCAAAAGCCTATCATTATGTAGCTTCTGAATCCGTTTCTCATTGACGTGGCCCAAATGACAATGCTAGAGAAAATTGCGATTCAAGTCATTGGACTTGAACCGCTTGGTGTTTATGTTATAGATAGGCACATATTGGTTTAAAACATAAAACTCATTCTCTAATGGGGTGCTACCATAGAATATATCATTACGATCAAAAGAACAACATTTGTCTTTAATCAAAAATGAAATCATCCAAATCCGAACAAGAAGTGGAAATGATGTTTCTGCTTATAGCAGGTACATAGTAGCAATTCTTAAGTTCTAAAACCAAGCCTGATGGCAGAGACAAATGAAAAATTCCTACGACTAATGCAGCAACTTTTGCTCCATTCTCAACGAGCATGTCCACTTGACCCTTCTCCAAATTTCTACTGTTGCTTACGTCTTGCATATTCATACAAATATGAGCACCACAACCAGTATCCAATACCCATGAGGTAGAACATGGAGTAGTAACATTTACTTCTATAACATAAATACCTAAAGAAGAAGTCTCGTACATCTTCTTTATCTCTTCAGAATCCTCCAAGTTTTTCATGCAATTTCTCTTCAATGCCCAGTTTCCTTACAGTAATGGCACTTATAAACATCAGAAGGGCCAGACTTGGGCTTGGGCTCAGGCCAGTCTTGATTCACAATCCGGACTGCCTTGCCTTTTGCCTTGTCCTTATTTGGTTTCTCAAAACTCTTACCCCCTTGTACCAGAAGTACATTTGGGGTGCCCTTCTTGATGTTAGGCTCAGCTGTCTTGAGCATATCATGCAGCTCAGTCAACGTCTTCGTCGAGTTGTTCATGTTATAGTTCATAACAAACTGATCAAAACTCGATGGCACTAACTGCAGAATGATGTTAGTAGCCAACTCTTGGCTAATGGCACTGTCCAGTTTTGCTAGGTTATCAATATAACCCATCATCTTAATGACATGTGCACTAAATGGACCATCCTTTGGTAGCTTGCACTCAATGAGAGACTTAACCGTCTGGTATCTCTCAGTTCATGCCTGCTCCAGAAACATCGCTTTCAGGCTAGTGATCATCTCAATCGGCAACTCCATGTTCTCATATTGTTTCTGCAAGTCCGAGTTTATGGTAGCCAGCATGAGACAATTCACATCGACCACATCATCATAGTGCTTATTCCAAGCATCCCTCTCTGCATGTGTGGCATTGCGTCTCATTTTATCAGGAAGAATCTTTACAAGTACATAGTCTTTTTTCTCCTGCTTGAGAACAATTCTCAAGTTCCGATACCAATCGACAAAATTGGATCCATTTAACTAGTCCTTCTCAAGTACGGATCACATGGAGAAAGTATTGTGAGAAGGAGTGGTCATAGCTGAATCAAAAGAAAGGAAAATTGGTTGTCATGATGTTCAAGAAATGAGAAATCTTAACCATTAAGAAAACTCACATTATATTCAAAACAATGTTTCCTCAATTGAATATAATGATCCAAGACCCATACTTCACTAAAACTTGAGTGAGCTTTGGCTCATCACCCAAATTCTAGCTATCTAGGTAAGCAACCTTTTTGCTAATTCTATCCAATATAACTCTTGGTCGTGGACGACATCTTATTTCTGAAGGGAATGTCCTGGATATCATACTTGTATTCGCTCTAATATAGTTATGAAGTCGAGATAAGACTATCATGTGATACTGGGTAGTTATAATGCTTTGCTAGAAGCCGCTTATAACTTATGAGTTATGAACTCATTGCTAGTATCATATGATCCTACAGGGTCACACACCTAAGCAAACTGGATAAACAATATTGGGATTGATCATTAATGTAATGATCAAGTTGATGTATATTTGATATACATTATTATGTGTTTCTGCGGAGTGTGTCGACCGACACAAGTAGTTGTGTCGATCGACACAAGACTAAAATCAGACCGACTGGTTTGGTTAATGATTTAATTAATCATCGGTTTAGTCCGGTTATTAATTAGATTTTCGTGGTCTCTATATAAGATAGAGAGGCAAAAAGTTTTGAGTCTAACTCTGATCCGCAGCCATATTACAAACACAGAATCCCGAGAGCTCTTCCGGCACTAGCATCCCGGTGATCCAGTTTGTGTGCGTATGGACTTTCAGTAGAGGCGCAGCATCTGAGGCGTTCTTGATCTCAATATCCTGATCATCTTCCGCTGCTCATAAACTCCAGGTATACTCGAGATCCGTATAATAGATTCAATAAACATGATTCTAGGGCTAGAATTTGTCATTAGGTTTTTAGAAAAGGTTTTAAAACCTACACAAATTCCTTCAGTGGTATCAGAGCCTAATGTTATTATTGAATCTGACTGCATGCTTAATGAATTATGAGAATTCAATTGATATATAAGAGTTGTATATAGGAAAGCATGCTAGATTTGATTAAAAACGTTTTTGATGAAAAATAAAATTAGGGTTTCTGCAAAGGTGTGTCGATCGACAGCATCACTATGTCGATCGACACAGCCAAGTGATTCGCGAAACGGTTTTCGTTCAAAATTAAAACAACTAGTATTTTCTGTGGGGTTGTGTCGATCGACACAAAGCGTGTGTCGATCGACACGGACCTGGAACGCAGCGTAAAACTTATTTCGATCTCCATCGGTTCAAATGGATTGAACCGGATTGGTACGATCGGTCTAATCGGTTTATTCGATTTTATCACGATTTTAAACCGGTTTATTCGATTTCATCACGATTTCACTACGTGTCGATCGACACAAACGTAAACCGACACCGGTTCAATTGGATTGAATCAAAATTGATCGGTTTAACCGGGTTAAATGGTTTAACCGCGGCTTAACCGATTTAGGTTGGTCGACCGACACAAGGTGTCTATGTCGACCGATAGGTGTCTCGCAGTCTGAATTATATCGTGTCGATCAACACAAATGTTGTGTCGACCGACACATGAGCATATTCAGCATTCTAGATTTAAATCAATTTAATTAGATTAAAAGTTTTAACCTAGTCTTAAAACCTTTTGAATTAAATCTAGTCCTTCTTAAACATATATGTGATATGTATTAAGATCAATGTTCCGTTCCTAAAAAAAAATATCAAGCATCTTTGATGTCTTTCCAAATCCTGTCAACTGCGGGGTCTTGTTTTGTTGTGTGATGGGCTTGCCAAAGCAAGGCGTTCACAATTACACGAGTAAGGCAGGTGGTAATCGTTACCACATGACTCGAAGATTTGTTTGCTTGAATGGGCTATCAAAATGGTTTTGGGCCCAGAGACATAAAATTAGGTTTGATATAGGATATCAATCCAAGACCAAGAGTCATATTGGATATGATCAGCAAAGAGTTGCTCACCCAAATAACTGAATTTTGGGCGATGAGTTAAAGCTCACTCAAATTTCAGTGAAATATGGATCTTGGATCATTATATTCAAATTGAGGAAAATTAACTTTGAATATAATGTGAGTTTTCTTAAGAGTTAAAATTTCTCATTTTTTGAACATCATTTTCCTTTCTTCTAATTCAGCTATGACCACTCTTTCTCACAATTCTTTCTCTCTGCGATCTGTCCTTGAGAAGGACAAGTTAATGGATCGAACTTTCTCGATTGGTGTATCGGAACTTGAGAATTGTTCTCAAGCAGGAGAAAAAGGACTATGTCCTTGTAAAGATTCTCCCTGATAAACTGAGATCCAATGCTTGGCATAAGCATTATGATGATGTGGTCGATGTGAATTGTCTCATGTTGGCTACCATGAACTCGGATTCGTAGAAGCAATATGAGAACGTGGAGTCGCCGATTGAGATAATTACTAGCCTGAAAGCGATGTTTCAGGAGCAGGCACGAACTGAGAGATACCAGACGGTTAAGTCTCTTATTGAGTGAAAGCTACCAAAGGATGGTCCAGTTAGTGCACATGTCACTAAGATAATGGGTTATATCGATAACCTAGCGAAACTGGACAGTCCCATCAACCAAGAGTTGGCTACTGACATCATTCTGCAGTCACTGCCGTCAAGTTTTGATCAGTTTGTTATGAACTATAACATGAACAACTCGATGAAGATGTTGACTGAGCTGCATGGTATGCTCAAGACAGCTGAGCATAACATCAAGAAGGGTAAGAGGTTTGGGAAACCAAATAAGGACAAGGCAAAAGGTAAGGCGGTCCAGATTGTGAATCAGGACAGGCCTAAGCCCAAGCCCAAGTCTGGCCCTTCTAATGTTTATAAGTGTCATTACTGTAACGAGACTGGGCATTGGAAGAGAAATTTTATGAAATACCTGGAAGATTCTGAAGAGATAATGAAGATGTACGAGACTTCTTCTTCAGGTATTTATGTTATAGAAGTAAATGTTACTACTCCAAGTTCTACCTCATGGGTATTGGATACTGGTTGCGGTACTCATATTTGTATGAATATGCAGGACGTAAGCAACAGTAGAACTATGGAGAAGGGGCAAGTGGACCTGCGCGTTGAGAATGGAGCAAAAGTTGCTGCATTAGTCGTAGGAATTTTTCATTTGTCTCTGCCATCAGGCTTGGTTTTAGAACTTAAGAATTGCTACTATGTACCTGCTATAAGCAGAAACATCATTTCCACTTCTTGTTCGGATTTGGATGATTTCATTTTTGATTAAAGACAAATGTTGTTCTTTTGATCGTAATGATATATTCTATGGTAGCACCCCATTAGAGAATGAGTTTTATGTTTTAAACCAATATGTGCCTATCTATAACATAAACACCAAGCGGTTCAAGTCCAATGACTCGAATCGCAATTTTCTCTAGCATTGTCATTTGGGCCACGTCAATGAGAAATGGATTCAGAAGCTACATAATGATAGGCTTTTGGGCTCACTTGATTATGAATCATATGAGAAATGTGAATCCTGCTTATTGGGCAAAATGACAAAGGCGCCTTTCAACAATAAAAAAGAAAGGGCCAGTGACTTGTTGGGCCTTATACATACTTATGTGTATGGCCCAATGAACATTAATGCTAGAGGAAACTTTTTAGTACTTTATTATATTTACTGATGATTTCAGTAGATATGGCTAGGTCTGTCTAAAGAGACATAATTCGGAATCCTTTGAAAAGTTCAAGGAATTCCAGAATGAAGTACAAAGTCATCTTGGCAAAGTATCAAAGGCTCTTCGATCGGATCGTGGAGGTGAATACTTAAGCCAAGAATTCAGTGATCATCTAAGAGATTGTGGAATTGTTTCACAACTCACTCCTCCGGGAACACTCCAATGGAATGGTGTGAGATGAGGAATCGAACCCCATTGGATATGGTTCGATCAATGATGAGTCACACGGATATTCCATTATCTTTCTGGGAAAATGCTCTAGAAACGTCTACGTTTACGCTGAATAGGGTTCCATAAAATCAGTTGCAAAGACACCACATGAGATGTAGACTGGAAATGTTCCAAGTTTGTCTTTCCTGAAGATTTGGGGTTATGAGGCTTATGTCAAGCGAATGTAAATTGAAAAGCTCAGCCAAAAATCTGATAAATGCTACTTCATTGGTTATCTTAAGGAAACCAAGGCTTACTACTTTTACAACCAAACCGAGAATAAAGTGTTTGTTGATCGGAACTGTGTCTTTCTTGAGAGAGAGTCTTTTTCTAAGAAGAACAGTGGGAGTAAAGTACAACTCGAAGGTTTTTGAGAATCACAGGAACCTGTTCAGGAAGAAAAGCGGTTAGATTTATGAAGAGTCGTAGTATCTACACCTGTGATGCCTGAAGTTCGCAGATCCGAAAGGATTCGTCATTAGCCCGAGAGATATGGATTTCCCGTGACTAATCGTCATGATCTATTGATCGTTGACAATGACAAGTCTGCAAATTTTGAAGAAGCAATGATGGACCCTGACTCTGAAAATGGTTAAAGGCCGTTAAATCCGAAATGGAATCCATGTCAGAAAACAAAGTATGGAATTTGGTGGATTTACCAGATGGTGTTAAAACCATGGAGTGTAAATGAGTTTTCAAAAGGATAAAAGACATGGATGGTTATATACAAATATACAAAGCTGGATTGGTGGCTAAAGGTTTCAAGCAAATTTATAGTATGACTATGAAGAAACCTATTCCAAATAGCTATGCTTAAGTCCATTCGGATTATCCTAGCAACTGCCGTTCATTATGATTATGAGATTTGGCAAATGGATGTGAAAAACCGCCTTCTTGAATGGGATTCTGGAAGAGGATGTGTACATGACACAGCCTGAGGGTTTTATTGATCATAAGAATGTTAGGAAAGTATGCAAGCTTCAACGATCCATTTATGGATTGAAGCAAGCATCTCGGAGTTTGAATCTTCGTTTTGATGAAGCGACCAAAGAGTTTGGTTTCGTGAGAAGCGAAGAGGAACTGTGCGTTTACAAGGAGACTAGTGGGAGCGCAGTTGCATTTCTCATACTGCATATAGACGATATACTTAAGAATCTATAGAGATAGATTAAATAAGCTAATTGGAATGTGTTAAGATACCTTATATTGATAAGGTCTTACACATGTTCGAAAAACTATGTCAATTGACACAAAGGGTTGTGTCGATCGACACACGAGTCGATACCAATCTGATCCCGATGAAAGTCACTGGACATTTGTCAAGACCACCTCCGAGTATTTGAGAAATACTTAGGATAAGTTCTTGGCGTACGGAGAAAGTGATGAACTTGTGATGAGTGGTTACACGGACAGAGACGATTTCCGGTTATAGTCTGGATATGATTTGTCTAATCAACGGTGCAGTTAGTTGGAAGAGTTCCAAGCAGGCACCGTAACAGATCCCACTGCCTAAGCATAAGAGTTATGCTGATGTTGTAGGCATTAGATTTCTTAAGATGTGATCTTAATTCTAGTGGGAGCTGTTTATGTTGTGATGTTCATCTAAACATACAGTTGGTTATGTTTTAATGAAATTTGTTTCATATATTATTTGATTATTGGATAATTAAATAATAGTTCCAAAGTAATTTATGGCATTCTTGTAGGTCATCAAATACGTGATTTGGTCATGGAACCCTATAAGCGATAAATGTCATAAATTACTGAGGTCCCTGGTTGAAGGTTATTAAATTGAGACATTAATAACCGCGCGAGACTAGTATGTGATGTGACTGATGACCAAGTTTCATGGTGTCATTGATAGGATTATCAATGTCAATCAAATAGATAAGTGTTGTGAACACGGTATCGGACATGACCCGCTAAGAGAACTCAACAAGATTGTTATATGAGTGTCATATGAGTTTCTCATTACGACTATAGAGTATAGTCCTTAGACCTGAGTTCATCATGATTTCCAGCATATGAATTGGTCTGCTTTGACTTTGTCAAACGTCAGCCGTAGCTGATGATTATTTAGACATTGATTGGGCATATCATGAAGTGTGTGGGGAATAGGGGATGGAACAAGATGGGATTTGTCCCTTCTATATAACGGGAGTTAAATATCTCTGGGCCTATCGAAGATTTGGTACTGAGGGAATGTGTGGCCACACTCAAACAAGCTGAGTGTCAGTTGTTTGCCTTTATCAGTATAAATCAGAGTTCGATAAACGTGATTTGGCTTTATAAGGATGACACAAGTTCTTGCCTTATGCTGAATCGAGATATTGTGACAAAGGGATTATTGGAATAAGTTGATTTCAGTACAAATGGGAGATTGAAGGGAATGTCTTGGATATCATACTTGTATTCGCTCTAACATAGTTGTGAAGTTGAGATAAGACTATCATGTGATACTGGGTAGTTATAATGTTTTGCTAGAAGCCGCTTATAACTTATGAGTTATGAACTCATTGCTAATATCATATGATCCTACAGGGTCACACACCTAAGCAAACTGGATAAACAATATTGGGATTAATCATTAATATAATGATCAAGTTCATGTATATTTGATATACATTATTATGTGTTTCTGCGGAGTGTGTCGATCGACACAAGACTAAAATCAGACCGACTGGTTTGGTTAATGATTTAATTAATCATCGGTTTAGCCCGGTTATTAATTAGATTTTCGTGGTCCCTATATAAGATAGAGAGGCACGAAGTTTTGAGTCTAACTCTGATCCGCAGCCGTATTACAAACACAGAATCCCGAGAGCTCTTCCGGCACTAGCATCCCGGTGATTCAGTTTGTGTGCGTATGGACTTTCAGTAGAGGCGCAGCATCTGAGGCGTTCTTGATCTCAATATCCTGATCATCTTCCTCTGCTCATAAACTCCAGGTATACTCGAGATCCGTATAATAGATTCAATAAACATGATTCTAGGGCTAGAATTTGTCATTAGGTTTTTAGAAAAGGTTTTAAAACCTACACAAATTCCTTCAATTTCTTACCCACTCCTATGTCTATAGGCCCAAAACGATTTTGATGGCCCAGTCATGTAAACCAATCCTTTAAGTCATGTGGTAACGATTACCTCTTGCCTTACTCATGTAATTGTGGACACCTTGCTTTGGCAAGCCCATCACGCAATGAAATGAGCCTTGACAGTTGACGAGGAATTGGAAGACATCAAAATTACTTGATATTTAGTTTGAGGAACAGAAATTTCTAGAACTTATACATATCAAATATGTATCCTGAAGTTTTAGAAACAAATTAAACAAATTAAGTTTTAATTTATTCTAGAATGCGGGTTTTGAAATTTAGATTGCGCACAGAGAGCATGTGTCGATCGACACTACATTAGTGTCGGTCGACACTACATTAGTGTCGGTCGACACTACATTAGTGTCGGTCGACACAACTCCAAAACAATCTGCGAATGGCTTGTCAATCGACACAACTCGTTTGTGTCGGTCGATACAGCTCATGTGTGTCGGTCGACACATTCAACCCGAACAGAGCCAATCGCGAAAACCGATCCAATCGAATTGAACCAATCGCAATAAAACAGCCTGTATCGATCGACATAACCTTTGTGTCGGTCGACAGAATCAGCCAGTGTCGGTCGACACAACCTTTTTGTTGGTCGGCAGAAGCTGTTCAGGGAAGTTCGATCATTGGATCGAAACCTAAATTTTTTCGAGCGGTTCTTGGAGTGTGTCGATCGATACAAGATCTGTGTCAGTCGACACCGACAACCCAAAAAACCTAAAACACGAATTTCAACCAATTTCTAGCATGCTTTCTTATATACAACTTTTATATATCAACTTGAATTCACATAATTCATTAAGCATGCATCAGATTCAATAAAAACACTAGGCTCTGATACCACTGAAGAAATTTGATCAGGATTTTAATCATATTAAGGAATCCTATTAAAAAATTCTATGCCTAGGATCATGTGCCAATTGAATCTAAACAACATATCTCAAATATACCTGGAAGTTAGGCAGCAGACGATTATCAGGGATTCGACATCAAGAGTGCATCAAGTGTTGCGCCTCTACTGGTATCCACACGCACACAAACTGGAAAGCCGGGATGCTAGTGCCGGAGAGAGATCAAATCTCTCTAGAATGCTCTTGGGATTTCTTTCTGTGTCTCTGGAGGCGGTTACCAATTTGGTTACCTCAAAATTTCGTGCCTACCTCTAATATATAGTGACTTATGAAGACCTAATTAACCATTGAGCCAAGCCCATGTTTAATTAAGTCATAAACCAAAACATGTCTTTTTGGCCCGACACTGTGTCGATCGACACACCTCTTAGAAACACATAAATCATGTATATCAAATACACAATTGTTTGATCATTACACTAATGATCAATCCCAATATAGTATATCCAGTTTGCTTAGGTGTGTGACCATGTAGGATCATATAATACTAGTAATGAGTTTCAAACTCATAGATTACAAGAGGCTTCTAGCAAAGCATTATAATCACCTAGTATCATATGATTGTCTTATCTCGACAACTATATGCAAGAGTAAATAAAAGTGTGATTTCAGGACATTCCCAACAGTTATGTATTTATATGCCTCTGTAGTCAGCTATCTAAACCCATGGGCTAATCTCAGAAAAATGGGAAATATTCCACTTTTCCGAAACCAAGGAATTTGTGATAAGTTTTGATCTTATTTTGTCCGAGCTTAGACTTCAGATTTGGACGAAGTAGTTTAGCCGCCCGCTTCAGACACTAAAATCCGACCATTCTTTACCGAGGTATACCTCAGTCATCTGAGCCGAGGGTTTTAATCCTATTGAAGGGACTTATTGTTGAGACTGTGTTCAACTTCTAATTATATATAATTAGAGGGGTTCGTTTTTGGAGTAAGTTAGGTAAAAGAAAAAAAGAGAAACCTCGGAAAAGAGAACTTTTATCAATAATATCGATTACAAGAGTGTTGACTCGGAATGCCGAGTTAACTTTATCAAAGAGAGTTATTAAACCTAGGTTATCTAGTAATTCTTCTCCCCGATTCTGAATGAATTAATTTAGTGAAGGGGTGTGTATTTATAATTCCTAGTAGTCGGTTATCTAAACCCATGGTCTAACCTCGGAAAAATGGAAATATTCTATTTTTCCAAGATCAGGAAATCTGTGATAAGATTTGATCTTATTCAGTCCGAGCTAAGACTTCGTCTTGGAACGAAGTTGTATACACTCCCGCTTCGGACACTAAAATCCTATCATTCTTCACCGAGGTTTCCGTCGGTCATCTGGACCGAGGGTTCCAATCCTATTGAAGGGACTTATGACCTGATAAATCATCAGGGAAAGATCGGTAGGGACTGAACCTCAATTATCGCCAAAGTATTGATAAGGGGTGGTAACCCCACCATAAACACTTATGAACTAATTCGTAATTAGGGAAAGATCGGTAAGGATCGAACCTTAATTATTGCCAAGCTATTGATCCGGAGTGCTAATCCCACCATAACAACGCCTACAAATGTTCATTGGGCAATTATTTCGTGGATAAATCTTATCGTTAGTTTTATTGGTTGATTCATCTTTTACAATAGTATCTTGAAGAAATAGTCATCATTACATATCTTTGTTTACGTAAATTAGGGTTATGAGGGATATATCAAACGAGTCGATTTAATTTTGAATAACTAAATAAAATCTAATAGGAGAATAAAAAGAGAAAAAAGACTATGTAACAATGTATATTACAGACTTTTATATATAACTACAAAATGTAGGGTTTAAACTGATATCAGCACGGTAACATATTTCCATTGGTCTACTTTTCGGTGTAGAAATTTTATCATAATATTTATCAGTATAATCAAATGTTACAATATAAGAGTGATGAAATAGTCATCATTACATATATTTGTTTACGTAAATTAGAGTTATGTATGGACTCCTCGATTTGTTGACTTATAAGTTAAAAGACTTATAAAAAAAACACATATCAAAAAATCGAATGAAAGATTCATCAATTTCATTTTTGGAAAATATCGTCTATGTCTTGTTTATGAACTCTTATATATACTTTACTTAATATTTTTAAATGGATAAGAACTTTCCAAAAAATTGATTTTTTTATTTATTTATTTAATTTCTGAAAGTCACAACACATATAACATAATAATCATAGACGCCAGAAAAAATAATATCATTTTAACCTATTTATTCGCAGTGAACTTCCTTATCTACATTTATGTAAGATGTTATTAGATTTATCCAGTTATTTCGAAAAAGTTAAAGTTCACTATCCAATCAAAAATGCTAACCTAGAGTTTAAGTTTGCAGATTAATATTTAAACAATTTTGGAAGACATTATAATCAACATATTATAACATATTATGTAATTGGTTTTTATTGTCAAATTGTACGAAATGTATGGTACAAACCAATGATCCAAGAACTAAAAATATATTATAATAGGTAAATCATATCACATGGGTTAAAATTTCCTTTGAATTTACAAATGTTATATGTCAATCCTCGAACCACACAGGGTTCGAAAGAAAAAATAATGAAAAGATTTCGGTATCCACGATAACTCCATATAGCCACACCATCTGGATGGTACTGTATCATAAACATTATGCCATACTGTATTATGTTTAAACCAACCGATAACGAACACGATATGATTCCATCATAGTATAATAGTGCACCAAAAACTAATGAAACAATCTTCTATATCTAATAGTAGAAGGAAGATCTCCACACCTTTTGGGAATTTTGTACGTGAAGAACTCATTCAGTATTAGCGAATGGCGTTTCATCCATTCCATGTAATCATGACTAATATGTTTTTCTACTCCGAAAACATCCACGCTACCACCAAAAACATCTTCAGATTTTAATTTGACGATCTCACCGACGACATCTGAAAAAAAAATATAACAATACCTAATTATCAACCAATCAATAAACTCCCCAAATAAAAACGTTCATGTGAAGAGAAAGAGGTTTGAAAAGATTGATGATTGTTGATTTCGGTTGTTGGAGAGATCGTCTACATGCTTCGAAATGGAATTATCTTCCACAGAAAAATGGACTTTAGTACCCTATAATATTATTAAAAAATTAGATAGTTAGATATTACAAAAATTAATAAACATTGAATATTCAACATGCAATGAAAAGAAGATATCTTACCTCTACATCGACAACAATCATCTCTAAAGAATTCTAACATCTTTATTTATAAGGATTTCATATTCAAAAAATATGAACCCTAGTTATCGGTTTTTTTTAATTGAGACCAGTATTTTTGAAGAGAATACAAACATATGATTTTTTTTTTTTTTTCTGAATAATAACCTTTTATTAGAGAAGCTGAAAAATAATTGAGTCGAATGCTTCATTACGACTGCACTCAGAAGATATATATAATACAATGTGTAGGGGTTAAGGTGAGGTTAGTACGGGAACACATTTCAATTTGTCAATTTTGCCGTAGATAAATCTTATCCTTTTTTATTGGCTGATTCAAATTATACAATATTACCGTGAATAATTAGTCATCATTGCTTCTCTTGGTGTGTTATAAGCTAGACTCTTTGATATCTTTGATATAAATTTAATAAATAAAAGAATTCACTAATAAGAGAAAGGAGTATAATTTATTTATTTAATTTTGTTTATTGTCTCTTCAGTTTCTTCCATTATATTTAAAAACGTAAATACAGTTAATAAAATACTACGACCCGCATCCCATTAATACTGGGTCGAAAAGATCCGAAGCGTTTGGTTTCGGATCATCCAAGAGAAGGCTCAAAAAATCAATAGTTTATGCTGATTTTCTACCAATCAAATTATAACATTTATACATGTTTCATTTACACGTCATAAGTGTAATCCAATTAGAGAAAGTCATTTCAGCACCAAAAACTTAGACGACACTTCATATAATAGTAAAGGGGATATACAATTGTAAAAAAGTAATATAAAAGATAAATGAAAGTTTGGCTCATACAATATATCTATTTTATTAAGTTGAGGTTTTATATACACTTACTATTAATCAATTTTATGGGATAGTGTTTATTGAGATAAATTATACATTTATATCTAAGCATATAAATTTTAGACTTATGAATTTCTAATAATATTTATATGTATATTTTAATTTAAAAAGGAATCTCTTTGAGTTCTTCTTTATAGATGTGTTAGACAACATACAATAGAATTGATAGATACAAAAGTTTTTTTTTTTACACAACCAAATATATATTTGAATATATTTAGTATTTCTCAAAAAATGATCAAGATCAATAGACAACTTGTATAAATAAATTTAAGAAATACAATACATATAACATAATAATATAATAATCATATTTATACCGAGAAGGGCATAAATTGGCTCCTGTTATTAATTACATTTGTTCATAAGATCGTTAAATAGAATGAAAATTAAATACATATAAACAAATTGTTTTTTTTTTGTCATCATAAGATACAAGATTACCTATACAAAAGGTTTGGAGATCTAAGCTAGAGGTACCAAACTTACATAACAGAACTCCCTTTCGTGAACAGTAGCACTACACGCCAAACAAGCCGCCTTAACATTCAGTCCACGAGGAATAAGAGTGAGGGAGAAAGTTTGAAACTGTCTTCTGAGGAAAGTTTGTAAGTAGGGCCGCAAAAGCAGGCCAGTCCTCCATCGTCGTAATCATCTTCACAAGCTCCGAGCAGTCCGTCAGGAAGGTCACCGTGATTTCTTGATTGGAAAGCATACACTCCATCGCCCATAGGAGTGCCTCCATCTCGAAATGAAGCAGGGATAAGCTCTGACGTTGACCTTTGGCGCCCATCAGCACAGCTGAGGAAAGAGGACTATTGAGCCACCACCCAAGTTCGGCAAAGTGGCCATCAGCCCAAGACATGGTAAACTACTATCTATAGTCCAAAATATTAACTGCTATTTTTTTTTGTTGGCATCATGAGAACAAAACAACTTATACAAATCGTTTGGAAATCCAAACTAGAGGAACACTACTTACATAAGAAAACTCCCCTCCTTGAGCAGTAGCATTATACGCCAAGCAATCTGCCTTACCTTTAAGTTCTCGAGGAATAATAGTGAGGTAAAAGCTTGAAACTGTCTTATGAGGAGGAAAAGTCAGCAAGTAAGGCCGCAAAAGCATGCCAATCATCCATCGTCGAAATCATCTTCACAAGCTCCGAGCAATCCGTCTGGAAAATCACCATAGATTCTTGATGGGATATCATACAATCCATCGCCTATAGGAGGGCCTCCATCTCTGAATGAAGCGAAGATAAGCTTTGTCATTGTCCTTTGGCGCCCATCAAAGCAGCTGATGAGTAAGGGCTATTAAGCCACCACACAAGACCCGCAAAGTAGCAAACTTTCTTCCATGATCTATCAACCTGACATACGCTTCTAGAACTTGGTGAACTATTGCATGTAGCCTGTAGGACCACAAGATCCTCTACCGCCCGAGAACTCTTAGCAACAGCCCATGCATGGGCCTCCCCAATAGCGTGTTTAAGAATTTATAGGGGTTTTCTATGAAGACATTTGTAAACCTTATCATTTTGAGCCTTCCATATAAAACATAAAATCCATGGGAAAGGGTCAGTAGCTAGACCGGACCGTATAAACACCGGATTTAGTCAAACCCCGTCCAATCCTATCAGGAATATGCATTTTTCTTATTGGAATTCCTCGAATAAGAACAATATCCTCCATATGGAGGAATTCATTCAATAAATTCAAATTCCAAGTTCTCTTGAAAGGATCAATCAAGTGGTTAACTTTAAGATTAAGAGGATAATTGGCATTCCGAAGTCGGGCCGGCCTTGGCTAGACATCAGGAATCCACTGATCCGTCCGCACATAGATAGAATTACTGTAACCCACTATTTTGATGAGACCTTTCTCCATAACATGTTTAGCCGGCATAATAGGGTGAGTTGACCCGATTATATTAACTTTTATATTTATTTCACGGTTGCGGTAAGTTTTCTGAATTTATATCAACCCCTTTTAATGCGAGCGAGAAAAGTGTTACCTAAGCATGAATGAAATATTTACTTTATTTAAAATAAAATCACTTGTTCTCGGATAGAGGTTTTAAAAAATTTAGAACTTGCTTAATATATTTAACGATTTAAAGTTTATGATGAAAATATATTAACTATGTATTTTCATGCAATATAAGTATGGGATAAAAATAACAACAAAACAAAGCAAAATAAAAAATATGATTAACTATCATAAAAATTCAAAATGTAAATATGTTATAAACCATCATTTAAAATACAAAATAAAAATTTACAACACTTAAATTACACATATAACAAATTATTATCATGTATTATCTTATTATTTAGTTTCCCACAAGTCAGTAAATTGAAGTTTATTTTTGAATTGCTGAACTTCAGGAATATTCGGCTCGATCCAAACATCAAAAAACCATCTCGTGTGGCGAGTTAGGTACGGCTTAAAAATATTTTTTGAGAAAATTATACTTAGTGTTTAACACAAAAATATCGACAAATAAAAACTATAACTCTATGATTTAAAATCATCTAGAAATGCAATACACAAACAACAACACCAAGATTGCATTCATTTCACTTAAGATTAAATTATTTTGCATTTCTCCTATAAACAACACAATCAATCTCCTCAACACTTGCATCACAAACCAATATACACGTAATAAAATACGTAAATAAAATATTTAATATGAGTGGTATAGAGTTCAATATATAATAATATATTTGTATATCTTACTTAGAGTCCTTAATACCAAACTCAATATATGTTTTTTCCAGATATGTTTTCTACATAACCTAGTACACCAATGACAGATGCATATATATTTTAGAAAAAAATATTCGTATAATGAGAAGACCATATGTAAATCAAACTATTAAAAAAAATGATAAATAATAAAAAAAATGTATAAAAAAATAATATTATAATATTCCAATCGGAAAATCAAATTTGACTTCTCCATTGGGGATATTCTCTATATCATGAAAACATACATAATGGTTATTGTTGATTGACAGTATATCCACAATTTTGGTTCGATAACAATGTTACATGCGAAGTAATCTTCATGCTCAGCAACTTTGAATTTCCGAGGATGAAACCATTGACCATCTTTGTTCAAGGTATCACGAAACCTATGAATAAGATTTGGTTGATACGAAGTTCAATCCTGGAACCCTAAGAACACAACAAGCATGAACAATTTGATTAAAATTCGGTTCCACTTTCAATAAGAGAAGATTAGTGCCAAATTGCATGTAAAAATAAAGATAATCTTACTCTTTCATCGGAAAAAAATGTAAGGGTAATGCATAGGAATAAATTTAGCGACTCCCACATCCGCAAAAGTTTGACTCGGAGATCATAGTACTCAAAACCTGGCTGCGATTCATGTAGATCTTCAATCATAACAAATCCCTCCATATTTTTGTGGTATTGATGAAGAGAAAAAATAGATCTAAAAATGATAAAAGTAGTTTTCATGATAATAAAAGGCTTCTAGGAAAGAAATATTTAAATAGGCATGTAAGATAATATACAAAGAATTATTTCAATTTTCAATACAATACATGTGTGTCTTCGATTTAAAGACATTTAACTCGAAATCGTATACCGAAGAGTTTCCACAGTTAGTGAGAAAAGGTATATAAGCGGTTTTGCTTGATAAAAAATATTTATTTATATTAGCAATCATTATCTACATTTTTCGCTTCATTATAATGACATGTAAACTTTGATATGAATATCACATTTATAATTTTCCACTTCACCACGCGAATTTCCAACATGTCCTCAAATCCTCAAACTTTTTGGACTTTTGCATTCCAACCAACACTCAAATCCGAAAATTTACTTTTCATTTTGATTTTGGTCGTCAAAGATATAGTGTAAGATAAAAATGTATCAAATAACAACAGCTAACATAAGACCAAACTGAACACCATAAAAAGGCCATGTTCAAAATATTTTTTAAAAAATCAATAAAAACAAAATAATGTAAAATGATCAATGTTTCCTCGTCAATCTTCTTCCAACAGGTTTTTGTTTCTTCTTTGATATTGAATTTTCAGATCCAATATCGCTTAGGCTTTGGAGTTCATAAGAACTTTTGGATAATTGGGTTTCCGAAGATTTCAATGATGCAACAAGAGATGTTCCATCCGTAAGAAGATGTTGAGAAATATCAGTATTAGATAGTTGATCGAAATATTCAATCGCAGATTCATCATACCAAACCAAATCAACGACATATGGTTTGTTAAATCCGGGTAAAAAGTTCTTCTTTGGGACCGTCACTTTGAATTAAAATCTCTTTCCATATATTTCTATCGATTTTTAGGTAGCCAATCAATATTTTCCTCCGAAAAGTAGTTGTAGGGTAAGAGACTTTCAAATGCTTCAACTACGTAGTACGCACTGTCTATATCAAGTATTTTAATAACTACCTCCTCACGATCTTTCAAAAGGTCATCGGCTGATGAGTCTATGAAACTTTCGCCAACCTGTCAAACATAAAAAACCTAGTTTCTGAATCTTTTGCATTAGACACTCCGACAATGATATAAAACCTTGGGAAGCAAACAAAATTATCATAACGTAAATAAAATACTTCTCTGTGACATTCAAAGAAGCTTTCGCAAGCAGGCAAGGAAGTAACGCTAAAATCAGTGGCTACGACAATTCCAGTCCATGCAATGACAGTTTAACAGCTGCCAAAGCTCACCATAGCGAACTTGAATAGTGGAATGACCTAATACTGGTGGAGCTCCGAAGAAAATCAGAGGAAGATGTGTTGGAAGAGCTGGGAGTTCTTATGTCTCCCAAAAAGCCGTGGAGGAATGGGGTTCAAGGATTTAGTTTGTTTCAACCAGGCATTGCTGGCCAAACCGGCATGGAGGATTATACAAGAACCGCATTATTTTTTTGCAAGGTTAATGAAAAGTAGGTATTTTCTACATGGGTATTTTCTAAAGGCAAACTTAGGAGAAGTGCCGTCCTTTGCTTGGTCAAGTATTATTCATGGAAGAGAGCCGCTATTGAAAGGAATAAAGAGAAAGATGGGAAACAGGAAGGACATATGGGTTAGTCTGGATCTGTGGCTTCATTTAGACAAAAGCAAAGCTCCGTGGAGGAAGCAGACCATCTTCAACCTGAGATTGAAATTATATGATTTGATAGACTCAGGATCAGGAGAGTGGAACGAAGATATGTTGGAAGAGTTTTTCTTCCCTGATGATATTTGGAAAATAAAAACCATAAAGCCTATGATCAATAACAAGATTTCTGGAAATGAGGGCATACAATCAGTGGGAAATATTATGTCAAATCGGGCTACGATCTTGCTTTTCGTACTCAAGATTCGGAAGTTATAAAGCAAGCTTTGGCTCAGCCTTCCTTGGAAGATCTATACTTCCACGTTTGGAAAATTAAAGCAGCGCTTAGAGTTAGGATCTTTTGGTGCAAAACTGTATATGGAGCGTTATCTGTGGCTAGAGCATTTAAAGAAAGCGAAATGAGAGCAGACGATGCAGGCCTTATATGTGGCATATTTCTAGAATCGGTTAACCATGCCATGTTCCAGTGCAGTTTTTCCATTCAAGTTCTGGATCATGCAAACATCCCGACTCCTCCAGGTGGTTTTGAGCAAGGGTCCTTTTTCTCAAATGTTGCATATTTGATTGGTTTAAAAAAGAGCCAGCATTATGTCTCGGAGGTAAATAAAGATAATCCCATGGGTAATCTGGTGGATTTGGAAGGATAGAAATATGCAACTCTTTGAAGGGATTCAGGTTTCGGTAGAGGAAGCGGTGAAAAAACTAAATGTAAACGCACTTTCATGACTGGATGCTCAGGAAGAGGAAGATGAAGAGGAGAGGAGTGTGATCAGAGACCAAGATGTGGAGCCGAAAATTTGACGGCCTCCGGCTATGGGAACGTTTAAATGCAATGTTGGAGCGGAATGGTCAAAGGGTTCGATGATTTGGAGATGCAGCTTGGGTGCTTATATTTTCGGAAGGAAAGGTTATAAGTTATGCCAGAACAAGGTTTCTTAATGTCAAGAACTTGGATGAAGCGAAGATTAAAGCTCAGTGCTCGGCTGCAGAAAGCATGGAAAGTATGAGAAGGGCCAATGTGGTTTTGCGGTTCAAAATTCTCATTTGGTCAATGCAATTCAGCGGCCGAGAGCATGCCATCTTTTAGGAATCATGTATATGAGTTTTATCACTCTCTGGGAAGTCTGGTTAATTGGGGGATTTTTTTGAGGCTTCAAGTGCAAATAGAAGCGCAAAATTGATAGCGATTAGCGCCACAATACCGAGATTTTGGCAGTCTTATGTCGCCTCTTCCTTTCTCGATTGGCTAAAATATCTTTTGTCTCAGAGAGATCTCCTTCTATTTGTGGCTAATGGGAGTGGGTTAGGTTTTTGTATAGAGAAGGAGTGGGTATTAGTTACCCTTTTGTTTACGTAGGAATTTTTGTAAGGGTGCAAGTTAGAGTGGGTGTGATATTACCTTCATGTAAAAGCCCTATTTGTCTATAAATGAATCCAGATGAAAAAAAACCAAAACATAATACTTCCATTTTACCTTGGAACGATATCATGAATATCATTACAATATCTGCAATTATAGCGTTGTCGTGCAACTTCATCATTAGAATCTTCACCATAACGCTGAATTTTGGTATTATAATCTTTGCATGCTTCATAATACCACTTTCTTAGATTATCTACTTTAACGACGTATACACACAAAACTACTTTTTCAAAATATAAAACAACAAAATATTTAATAAACAATCGAAATGTAAGTATGTAGAACTATGCATAGTAAGATTTTTTTTTTTTTTTTTAAAAAGAGCATATTACCCCTCTACTTCCTAACAGTCCATTTAGATCAGTCCTTCGAAGCCTCTTAAAAAATCGTCTTTCTAAGATTAGAATGTGTAATAGGTTGATTATCTTTAGGTAATCTGAAACAATGGGGAAAACAAATCGTTACACAGTTTAACATATCAATCTAAATACTTAAAAAACAGTTTTCAATTACTTACAACGCTTTGAACTCATCAACTTTAGCTGCATATGGATTAGTAACACTTGTCTAGAATTATAAGCATTTGAAACCGTGATGGATCCTAAAACAACGATATATTATATCAAAATATATAGTTAAAATTTTGTATCTGTAGCGTATACTTAACATAATATTTAAAAGGAAATACTATCTTTACATTTTTTGATCCATACACATCGAATAAAACAAATAATAGGAGTAGATTTGACATTTTCAGTGTACGCAAGAACCTTCTTAGCGTAATCATCTCATATAGTACAAACCAAATCATCGTTATTATAGAAAAACAATGAATTTAGTGAATGTATATGTATGAAATGGAAAGATGAATGTAGTGATAGAATAAAATTTTTATTTGTAATCTCGTATAGTAATATCTATCCTGACGGAAGAGGTAGATTTGGTTTTAGACTTCACTTCAACGAGAATTCCTATATTAATTATCTGGCCTATGCCATCTAAAAAAAAATAAAAAATTGATAGATACAATATAACTTAATGTCACCAATCAAAACCTTCATGTCAAAAGTGTTAATTAAACCATATAAAAATAATTCTCCGAATAGTCTACATGGAAATAATATGACAATTGTTAATGTCCTCATAAGTTGTATTTTATATGGCAATTGACTTGACCTAAACTATCCATCCCAGTCTTTTGTGTTGAGATTAGGTTCAACTTCTAATTATTTGTAATTAGAGGGGTTCGTTTTTGGAATAAATTAAGTAAAAGACAAAAAGAGAAACATCGGAAAAGAGAACTTTTTATTAATTATATCGGTTACAAGGGTGTTAACTCGGAATTCCGAGTTAACTTTATCAAAGAGAAGTATTAAACCTAGGTTATCTAGTAATTCTTCTCCTCGATTATGAATTAATTCAATTAGTAAAGGGGGTGTATTTACATATCCTTAGTAGTCGGTTATCTAAGCCTGATGTATCATGGATTTTACCGGTTTTCTACCATGATATAGTAGGTTTTATGGAGTCTTTGTAGCATGTTTTGAGCATTTATGCAGGATTTACTAGCAAAATACATTTTGGAGCAAAAAGAGCTAAAAAGAAGGTTTTATGGAAGTTTCCACATGATTTGAGAAGACTTAGAAGATTTGGAGCCAAAATGAAGAAATGTTGCTGCGAGCCCCGAGTCGACCGACGGGAGAAGATGGAGTCAACTGACTGTGACGCTGACTTAATTTAGAAGATTTTCTTATCAGGCCTTTCGCGGAACCCTAAACCCTAAGACTCATTCACGACCTATATAAGCACCTCTTAAGAGAAGAGAACACAACACAACAACCCTGCACAAGAACTCAGAGCAATTCAAGTTTCTCTTTGCTTTTTGTTTCCATTGTTTTTAGCTTTTAGATATTGTTCTTAGCATTGTTATAGACTCTGAAGGAGATTAGAGAGTGTTCTTTCTCAATTGAGTTTTGTGAACCTTTGATCTTCTATTGTCTAATTCGTTTTGCATGCACTTCATTTATAAAAAGATGATTTGTTTTACTAAAACCATGTCTGAGTAGTCTATTCATTAGATCTAGGGTTTTCAAAGGGTTTACAAGGGATCATTCTAAACGGTTTTGATTTGTGGAATAAGCCACGTGATTCTTCACTACAAACAGTGTTTTACATTTAGAGGTGACGTAATTAACCACTTTTAGATTATCAAGGTCAATCTTTCTACCGGAGACAGAGATAGAGACGCCAGAAGAATCTGTAGTGAGTAAGGTGTGTTCTAAGTCAAATGAACATTTGATTAGACACCTTGTGAACAGATCTATCTCGTTCGCACTAAAGCTTATTTATTTTCAGCGACAATCCAAAGAGATTTAAGATTTAGGAATTTAAATAAAGGCTATTTTCTAGTACACCAATAGGATCTAGTAGTTTAAAGTGTTTAGAGTTCTAGAAGTCACCAATAACCGTGATCCCAAGTTTCCCCAACTGATTTCTCTTAGATCTAATGTCCTTTTAAAATTTGCAACACATCACAAGTCATTAGCATATTAGAATTATCGTAGTTCGGTTACTTTTGCATCTGAATCCAAACTAGTCATAGCTCTCTGTGGGATCGATAACCTAAATACTACAACTGTACACTGTGCAATTACAGTTAATTTTGGGTGAATAACTTTGCACCATCAAAGCCCATGGGCTAACCTCGGAAAAATGGAAATATTCCATTTTTCTAAGATCAGGGAATCTATGATAATATTTGATCTTATTATGTCCGAGCTTAAACTTTGGCTTGGGACGAAGTTGTTTACACCCCAGCTTCAGACACTAAAATCCGATCATTATTCACCGAGGTATCCCTCGGTCATCTGGGCCGAGGGTTCCGATCCTATTAAAGGGACTTATAACCTGATATATCATCAGGGAAAGATCGGTAGGGACCGAACCTCAATTATCGCCAAACTATTGATTAGGGGTGGTAACCCCACCATCAACAGTAAGTCCCCCCCAGTTCGTCTGAGGATGTCTTCGGGCAGCGTTGGCAAATTTCCAAAATTAAATAGCTTGTTGATAAATGAAGCTCGGTGTTGGTTGATCCTTATCTTCAAAAGTCTTGAATCTTCGTCCTTTTTCTCGATCTCATTCTCCAATATGGCGGGAAAGATAACAAACAATGAAAAAGTCTCATTCGTTTCACGCGCAAATTCCTCGATTATTACAAAACCTTTCAACTTCCCTATGAGGTTTCGCTCATACACCCTCGAAGCCTCAGATGCGACTTTTGGCGGAAAAAGAAAAGAAATTTTATTCATTAATTGAACATTTGTTTTCCCCAATCTTGGTTCAACATATCTCAAAGAACATCGGTTGAGCTTCCGTGACCTTAAAACCGCCTCCCTTTAAATAGTTATTATAAGAAGATTGCATCCTCAAGCTCCTCATTTTTCTAATTCCTCTGCGAAATCCTTCTAAGAATCCTAAATCCTCGTTCTATTCTTCGCAATTCTCCTAGGATGTCGTCCGATAAGCAAAACTCTCTCGGTTTAGATTCCGAAACCGATTCAACTTCATCTTCTTCCGATCTAGCGAATCCCAGCAGAAAACCTTCAAGGATTACAAATCAAACAATTCTATGATCAATATAGAAAATATTTCCTCCGCCGAAAAGAACAATGAAATCCCAGATCCGTCGATCCCGGCCAAGAGCAACAGTTTAGAAACTATTTCCGACCAAGTAACAGCGGAAGAGGAATTCTCAGAAGACTTTGGATATTCTTCCTTTAAAGAGAGTGATATCGAAACTCTCCGATCATTTGCATCAAATCCAGAAGACCTTGAAAATCTGGTTCCAAAAATTGGTGAAAGACCTTGGAATCCTTCATAAGGATTTATGTGTCTTTACCTTTACTTCTTTACCGAAGCTCGTCTTTGGTTCCCAATTCCTTTCCTCTTAGTAGAATTCTGTAGATGGTTGAAGATCGCTTTCACCCAACTAGGACCTGGCGCCATCAGACACATGGTTGCTTTCCTAGTTCAGGCCGGCAGAGCCAACATTGTTGTTCCATGTTGGAAAGTCACCGAGCTTGCCAAGCTTGTGGACAACCGAGATGGCAAAACCTGGTATACCATGGTGAAAAACGCTGGTAAACTAGGTAGGGGGTTCACCCCAATGCCAAAGGCTGGCGCACTAACTTTTCTTTGTTTGGATCAATGAGGCCTCCATCTTTGATCCTAGCGCCGAGGTGACCAAGATATCGTCAGTTGATGCCTCAACGATTGTAAAACCGACTCTTTTCAAAGAACTCCCTCCAATCTTCAAAGAGGAAATGGATCGGATTTACAATCTTACTCCATTTGGTATTTCCGAAGATTCCTGCGGACTTCATCAAACTTGCTCGTCAACGTTCAGGTATCTCAAACTCTCTTTTTTAAAAAAAAAATCTTTGTTCGCTACTATTCATATTTATCACTCGGTACTTCTTTTAGGCTATGTAATCTCCGAAGTCGATTGTCCATTGGAAAGATTACCCTCGGATTATTCCAATAAATTACTTATCCGAGCTTCTCCTAAGAGGTCGAGATTTCAGAAGTTACCAAAGGGTGAAATCGACTCTTCCGGCCTTAAAACTTCTAATGTGGTTTCTTCGGAGAAAAAACGCGGAAAAATTATCACCATATCTTCGAAAACCAAGTCTTCAAAGAAAAGATCCGCTCCTTCGGCTATTATAACCCCTTTAACAAAAAGACAGAAATCTCAATTCGAAGCTGAAGACGCCCCGTTTAAGTTCGAATTCAATTCATCACAACTTCTTTCAAGAGATGAAGAGAAAAGCGTTGAGCTGTTCTGGAAGATGGCTGGTTGTGAATCTCTAAGACCGAAGGGTGATTTTGTCGTGAAAGAGCACATATCTGCTCTTGCCAGGAATTATGTTCGGGTTTGATGGCCTTCCTCTACTTTTGTTTATCTTTTAATTTTATTTGAACCTTTGCCAAACTCTTTTCCTTTTCAGGAAGCTCGGAACACCTGCCCTATTTTCGGCAAATACGAGGGCTTGTTGAGAGACACCAACAAATATATTAACAATGTCGAAAATAAAAACGAGGCTTTAGAGGTTAATCGAACTTCACTTGCTCATCAAGTCGAGGCGATGAAGAAGGAAGCCCGGATTGCCGGTGTTTCTTTAACTCAAAAGGTGCAATCTATCAAGAAGGCGATGGCTGAAAAACCATGAACCTCGGTCAAGCCCAACCAGTCTTCGGATTACTCAATGATCTTTCTTCTCAGGGTGTAAATATCCCTGCTGATCTTTTGAAACAAGTGGAGAAGGATGCAAAAACAACCGAACAAGAAATGAGAGACTATAATTTCCCTGAATTCGAGCCTAACGCCTTTCTCTTCGATATATGATTTGTAATGTTGTTTTTTTCTTCTTTTGGTAAGTATTTTTTAAGACAATTTGAATGACAATCTTCAGGAGTTTTTCGAGATTATACTTCGTACGTTTTTTTCTTAAAATAATCTATCTTTCCTCGAATTCACACTTAAAATTCCATAAAAGATTCTTCGAGTATTCTGTATGTTGGTCTTTTTCAAGAATTTTTTCAACAGATTACCAGATATACAGGGGCACCGAAATTTTTAGTGAGTTAAACTTCTATTTTTTTTACCTCTAATCCTTAGATCCTACTTTATCAGATCCTTAGATTCTTTGGGTAAGAGTTTTTATGTTTATTATAAAAATAAGCGGGAATAACCCGACTTTGGCTTACAATCCCTCGGTCCTACTTTATCAGGCTCCGAAGTCTTCAGCTGCATTCGGTAAAGAATGTGTTAAAGGGATAAACCCTGTTTATTGAGTACATGATCAGGGTACCGATTTTGCATGTGTTTTTTGTTTTGTGAATCGTGGCTAAGTGTAGTTGAGTCGTAAAGACTTCATTTCTATAAAACCAAAATTTAGTGTTTGTAGCTGAACCTCGTCGAAGGTTGCCTACGTACCCTTAGAGGGGATCAAGCCACATGTAGTTCCGAGGTTTTGATATTTGTCGACTATCTCGGAGAATCTGAGATATCAACGTTTTTTTTTTTCTTTCTTTTTTTGCCTTACATTCTGAGCCTTTTAAGTTTTAGAGTTTCGTTTCCGAGGGAAAGGTCGGCTTCCTTCTCTTCCTTTTGGCTCTCTCTGAGGCAGCAACTTGCTTCGGCTTGATTTCCTTTTACCGAAAAGATTCCAAGTGGGGTCGGAAATTTAAGGCATTGATAATATGTAGAAACCACTCCTTTCATTAAAATTAGCCAGGGAGTTCTGAGTATTATGTTGTAGAGAATCGGCTTTTCTATCACGTCGAAACTAACAATTCTGATTGTTCCTCCAACTGTCACTGGGAGTTGTACTGTTCCGAGCGTTGGAACACTTTCACCACTCAAAAGTTGTCAATGACTTGAGTCCTCGCTTGATCTTTGTTTCTTTCGACCATAATTCTTGAAAAACATCGATGCTCATTACTTTCGCCGAACTTCCCTTATCTACAAATATTCGGGGAATTTGATAGTCTCCAACTTGCTATTTTACTACTAATGGGTCGTTATAAGGAACCTCGACTCCTTCTAAATCTTCACGAGTAAAGATGAGCTCCTTTTGTAAAGTTAACTTTGGAGGAGTCAGCTCCGTTTGAGACCTGATTCGCTCTTGTGTCTCTGTGGAGAACTCTTAAGGAACGTTTATCCTCCTGCGTCGAGGTGAGGAATCTAACTGCGGGAATTCATTTTTTCGTTCAAGATTCTTCTTTGAGATTCGTCCCTTTAATTCTACTTGATACCTTTTCGCAAGAGTTTATTTTAAACTGGGTTCTTCGGGATTCCGTTCTAAGTATTTTTTCAAGAGATACTCCGGTACTACGGCATTCTTCCGTACTGTGTCCATAAGCGGTGTGGTAACAACACCTTGCAGGGAGAATTCCTTCCTTTTTAGTTCTGGCTTTATTCTTTTGTTTTAAATTCTGATCTCAAAGTTGGGCGGCTAGGAATGAAACTCTTGCTCTGGCTTTTTCCTTTTGTTCGAACACTTTATTGTAATGCCGACGAGGTTCCCTAAATTTTTTCTTTATTTCTTTTCCTTTCGAAGCATCTTCATCATTTTCGGATAACCGAGCTCTACTTTCGTCTGCTCTAATGTATATGCTTGCTCTATAGAATGCATTTTCTATGGATAGTGGTCGATAAGCTGAAAGATCTTCCCAAAATCTTGTCTCATACCAGATTCCATTAGTTAAGGCGTCAATGACTAGCTCGTCCGAGATATCTAACTGAAAATACATCGCCTTGAATCTCTTCATGAAGCTTTGGAGTGGTTTAGTCGATGTTTGTTTTATGGAGTAAAGATTGGAGATCGTTGCTGGTTGTTCGAGATTGAACATATATCAGAAATTTTTGCCGTAATTCATCGAAACTTTTTATCGAATTAAGTGGTAGGTTGGTTATCCAGGTTTTGGCGTTTCTGCGCACACTTTCCGCGAAGTATTCGCACTGCTTCCCCTCCTTTTCCGATGGATGAATCCTAGCTTGACTGACCGTGATCATAAACGCTTTAAGAAAAGCTCTCGGGTCTCCCGTTCCATTGTAGGTCGGGAATTCCAACTTCCCGTTTCTCAGTGAATAGGGTCCGGAAATTGCTGTCCTAGGTAGGTTTTCATCTATGTTCTTGAATGCTTGATTAAAATGTTAGACATCGACGGAAGAATTTTGGAGCAGGGCTTTCATATCCCGAAGTTCACCATGTAGTTATGCTATTGAATTATCTGTTTTGGAAGTTGGATTTTCACCTATCCACTTTATACTGCTAGTCATTCCTCGGTTTCTTAGTCTCTGATCTTCCTCTATTTCTTCTGAGTTATGGAATGTATCTTGTTCCTCCCCTTCTGGTGATAAACAATCTGTTGAAAGCTTATCAATCTGTTCGTGGTCTTGATTACCCTCTTCCTTGGTTTCCAAAAGATCGCTTGAAGACTTTTCACGCCCTTGGTCCGTCCATCGAGTTTGTATCCCGAACTCTTGGGTTATAGTCTTGGCAGTTCGTTGGTCCCAACAAGTTATCCGTGGTTTTCCACGAGTTAGAGTTATCATTGGTTTTTGTTTTTCCGAGGTCTATGTCTTATGTTTCTTAAAAGAAGCCCCCCCTACCTGGCGCGCCAAATGTTGAGACTGGGTTCAACTTCTAATTATTTGTAATTAGAGGGGTTTGTTTTTTGGAATAAATTAAGTAAAAGACAAAAAGAGAAACCTCGAAAAAGAGAACTTTTTATTAATTATATCAGTTACAAAGGTGTTAACTCGGAATGCCGAGTTAACTTTATCAAAGAGAAATATTAAACCTAGGTTATCTAGTAATTCTTCTCCCCGATTCTAAATGAATTCAATTAGTGAAGGGGGTGTTTATTTATATATCCTTAGTAGTCGGTTATCTCTGCCAATGGGCTAACCTCGTAAACATGGAAATATTCCATTTTTCTAAGATCAGAGAATCCGTGATAAGATTTGATCTTAATCTGTCATAGCTTAGACTTCGGCTTGTGACGAAGTTGTTTACACCCCCGCTTCGGACACTAAAATCCGATCATTCTTCACCGAGGTATCCCTCGGTCATCTGGGCCGGGGGTTCCAATCCTATTGAAGGGACTTATAACCTGATAAATCATCAGGGAAAGGTCGGTACGGACCGAACCTCAATTTTCGCCAAACTATTGATAAGGGTTGGTAACCCCACCATCAACAGTTTGGATTGAAAGCGTTGATGGTTTTTAATTTTCTTCTTTGAGCATGCTTTTATGTTTGTATATCAACTCATCATACACCGAACATTGGACTCGACTACCCTAGAATATGGGAAATCATTTAAATAGATTAGTAGTTTTTTCGAACGGAAAATCTATAAACACCAATGTATTCAACTTTGTAAGGCTAGTTTATAAAAATTTAACTTTCTGTCGACCATGATCATCTCTAGTGAATTTCCAGTTTGCATTTTAAATCATCCATAATCCTATGATAGGAACCTCGATCTTCACTTTTTCTTTGATAATATCAATATCTTTCAAAGGAGCATAAAAATATTAGATTTTTTTTCCTACTACTATAGCCATTTTTTTGTTTGTGAACTAGAAAACTATTATGTCGAATGGTTCATTATCTCTCCATTCACAATATATATATATATATATATATATATATATATATATATAAAAGTGATATTTACTCAAATTAGTATTAATCTTTACTAAAATTACTAGTTTAGTATCATTCACTAAAAGTTTACTAAGTTAGTATTCAAGGTGTGTAAAAAAACTAAATTGCCATTATAACTATATTACTAAATAATCTTATTTTTTGCATTAAATTTCAATTCAAAATTCTAAAATTTCAATATTAATAATTTTACAAGAACTAAAAAAAACGAAAAAACAAAAAAAAAATCGCCGAAAAAAATAAAAAAAGAAAATACGAAAAAAAAAAAAAAAAATAGAAAAAAACAGAAAAAAATAAAAATAATAATAAAAATAAAAACGTAAAAATAAAAAGCTAAAAAATTTATAAAATTTTAAAATTGAAAACTAAAAATAAAACTTAAAAATTAGAAATTAAAAATCGAAAATCAAAAATAAAAAATGAAAAATTTAAAAAAATTTCATTTTGTTTAAAAAATAATTTCCATTAATTCTCTAAATCAGTAAAAAATAATTTCTTATTATTATTGATGAAATAATATAAAACTCATTTAATAAGTTATTTTCAATAACTATTTTTAAAAATTAATAAATATCAAATTAAATTATTTTACTAAAACAAATAGTTTTTAATATCAATTTCAAAAATAAAAATTGACGATTTCAAAAAATTTAAAATATAATACTATCAATTTTAAATATTTGGAAACAGAGATTGTTTAAAATTTCAATTTATCACTATTTAAAATAAATAATATTATTTTTTCCCAAATAAATAAGAATTACTATTTTTTCAAAAATTTTAAACAAATCCGCAAAATAAACCTTCTTGCCACGTCATTGCATTACAAAGTATCCGTGAAATCTAAAACAAATCTGTTACAAATTAAATATATCTGCAACACTACAATACTAATTAAGTAATTATTTTGGCAATTTTTGTAGTGTCGTGGATTTATATAAATCTGCAACAAAGGCAAGAAATCTAAAACACTACTTGGTAACTCTGCAAATAAAATCCGCAAATCAAGATAAAACCGCAAAATTTTGAAAAAATCTTCAACACGCAAAAACAAATCTTCAAACGAAATCTGTAAAAAAAACAAGTCTGCAAAAAAAACTCTGCAAAAAAAAAAAATCCGGTACAAAAGAAAAAAATTTGCGACAATAAGTACTATTTTAGTAATTTTTTTACAATCTTTTCCTTTGATGCAGATTTTCTAAAAATCTGCAACAAAAGAAAAAATCTACAACACGTAAATTTAAATCTGCAGAAACAAATCCGTTAAAAAAAATCTGTTAAATAAAATCCGCAAAAAAAAATCTTCAAGTTGGGGATTTTTTAAAAATAATATGCGGATTTTGTTTAATGGGAAGGTGGCATTTTTGTAATTAGTTTTTTTATCACCAAATGGTTAGAAGGGTTATTTAGTCACGAAAATATCCATTTCTAAGACCCAAAAATTAGTACTAGTCTAGTAATTATAGTATTATTTCATACTAAATAAGTAATTGACCCTATATATAATACAAAGTGTATGGCATAAATTGAGATTATCATGCGAACACATTTATATTGGTCAATTTGTAGATCGAAGTTTTCTAAACATTTCGATTCGTTGAGTCATATATGTTGATGGTGGGGATAGAACCCCTTTATCAATAGTTTGGCGATAATTGAGATTCGGTCCCTACCGATCTTTTCCAAATTATGTATTATGTGATAAGTCCCTTCAATAGGATTAGAACCCTCGGCCCCGATGACCGAGGGATACCTCGGAGAAGAATGATCGGATTTTAGTGTCTGGAGCGGGGGTATAAACTACTTCGTCAAAAACCAAAGTCTAATCTCGGACATAATAAGATCAAATCTTATCACAGATTCCCTAAATCCGGAAAAATTGAATATTTCTATTTTTCCGAGGTTAGCTCATGGGATTAGATAACCGACTACTAAGACATATAATTACATACCCCCCTTCATTGAAATCGATATTTAGAATTGGGGAGATGAATTACTAGCAAACTTAGGCTTAATACTTCTCTTTGATAAAAGCTAACTCGACATTCCGAGTTAACATTCTTGTAATCAATATTATCAATAAAACTTATTTTTCCGAGGATTCCTTTTGTCTCTTTACTTAACTTACTCCAAAAAAACGAACCCTTCTAATTACAAATAATTATAAGTTGAACCTAGTCTCCACATTTGGCACTCCAGGTAGGGGGGCACCGTTTGAGTCCAAAGAAACCTCGGAGGAACTAAGCAAATTATAGTTAAAACTCGAATAAAACCAAGAATGACTCGCTGGGACCAACAACCCATCAAGAACGCAACTTTGGAGTTCGGGATATCAACTCAACACGTAAACCCACAACAAAGAAAAATTTCAAGTAATATAATAAACATCGGGAGTCCCTTGTTAAACAAGGAAAGAAGTGTTCAAGATCATGATCGTGAACAGACGAATAAACTTTCGAATATTCATTTATCATTATCACCGAGAATGGAGGAACAAAATACACCCTACAAATCAGAAGAAATAGAAGAAAACCAGAGTTTGATATAGAGAAACCAAGAGAAGATTTGGGATTTAAGGTCAACAGACGGAGATCCGATCTCAAATACGGATAATTCAATAGCGGAATTGCAACGTGAACTTCGGGACATGAAAACCTTGCTTCAAAAGTCCTCTGTCGATACCCCGCATATTAGCCAAATATTCAAAAGTTCGGACGAAGATTCATCTAGGGAAGCAATTGCCGGTCCTTATTCGCTTAAAGAAGGGAAATTAGAGTTCCCAACTTACAATGGGATGGGGGATCCGAAAGCTTTTCTTAAGGCATTCATGATCACAATCAACCAAACTAAAATCCATTAATCCAAAAAAGAGGATAAGCAATGTCAATATTTTGCGGAAAGTTTGCGTGGAAACGCCCAAGTTTGGATAACCAACCTCCACCTAATTCGATTAGGAATTTTGATGAACTACGACAGAAAATCCTGAAACAATACATGTTTAATTTCGAACGTCCAACAATGATTTCTGATCTTTACTCTATCAAACAAGCATCAACTGAATCTCTTCAGAGCTTCGTAAAAAGTTTCAAGACAATGTATTCTCTGCTAGATATCCCGGACGAACTAGCCATCGACGCATTAACTAGCGGAACCTGGTATGAAAAAAGATTCTGGAAAGAGCTTTCAGCATACCGGCCACAATCCATGGCGGATGCTTTCTATAGAGCAAACATATATATTAGGGCGGATGAAAGTCGACCTCGACTGTCCAAAGATTATAAAAATGCTTCTAAGGGAAAAGAAGCAAAGCCAAAATATAAAGAACCGTGCAAGCATTAAGATGGAGTGTTCGAATAAAAGGAAAAGGTCAAAGCAAGGGTTGCGTTTTTAACTGCCGAGCTACAAAATCAGAACTTAGGACAATACTAGGCAGATAGGTTGAAGCCCAAAATCAAAAAGGAAAGGGCCCCTTTGGCATGGTGTGATTATCATGCTGGATACGGGCACAGTACAGAAAAATGCTGTACCTTGTCGGAGTATCTTTTGAATAAATATTTAGAGCAAATTTCGGAAGAACCTAATAGAGAGAAAATTACCGGAAAGATGTACTTGATTGACATAAGAAGACAAACATCGGATTCAAAAAGGAAATTGTATATCAAAAGAAATCTCCTTGACCTAATTTATCATCTCAACGAAGAAGGATAAATGTTATTTCGACATTCCCCGCAAAAACATCAGAACAGTTTGAATATCAAATAAAGCCGAATCAACCAACGACGAAGTGGATTTTTCAAAAGGAACTCGTTTTTACTAATGATGATTTGGAAGGGGTCGAAGTTCCTCATAATGATCCGTTAGTTTTTGAATTAAAAATCGGAGACTATCTAGTTTCTTGAATATTAATAGATACTGGAAGCTCGGCAAATGTGATATGTGTTGATATGTTTCAAAAAATTTGGACAAAGGAAGCGAAGATTAAACCGGGAGACAGGATGCTGGCAGCATTTAGCGGTGAGAACGTTCCAACACTTGGTACGGTAGAACTTCCATTAGCAGTTGGAGGAACGGTCAAGATCGTCAAGTTCGATGTAATAGAAAACCGACTCTTTACAATGTGATTCTCGGAACCCCCTGGGTGTTTTTAATGAAAGGAGTAGTCTTCACATATCATCAATGCTTTAAATTCTCATTTCAGCAAGGGATCTTTTCCGTAAGAGGCAATCAAACCGAAGCTAGAAGTTTCTTCAAGGAGAATCTTCGGAGAGAAGATCAAGCATTCTATTCTCTTGGATATGAGATGTTAAGATTAAAGAGGTTCCAAATGTAAACCAAAAAAAAAAAAATGAATGTTGATACCTCCGATTTCCGAGATATCAAACAATGATGAAAGATTCGAAACTACTTGTGGCTTGATCCCTTCTGGGGGTACGTAGGCAGCCTTTTAATGGGTTCAGCTGCAATATAAACAATAATTTATGGTTCTCTAGTTATGAAGTTCTTATAACTCAACTATATTTAACCAAAATTCACACAATTAAACAATCGGTACCTTGATCAAGTACTCGAAAACAGGGTTCGTCCCTTTACACATTCTTTACCAAATGCAGGAGGAAATTTCGGAGCTTGATAACGTAGAGCCGAGAAATTATAAGGCAAAGTCGGGTAATTCCCGCTTATGTTTATCAAAAACATAAAATACCTATACCCAAAAAATCTAAAGATTTGATAAAGTAGGATCTTAGGATTAGAGGTTAACAGTGTAGGCTTTACTTACTAAACAAAAACAAATTTCGGCTTCGCGCATGAACATACGGTGATCTGTTGAAGGAACTTTCTAAAAAGTCCAACATACAGATTACTCGAAGAATCTTTCTTTTGAGTTTAAAATATGAACTCGAAGAAAGATATAATAGTTTAGTGTAAAGACATAAGAAATGAAAATTTTGGAAAACTCCGAGGTTTATCATTAAAATAAAGTCTTAACATTCACAAAAAATAATAATAATAACACATAAACAAAACAAAAAATCTTCAAACATCAAAATGAAAAGCATCAGATTCGAATTCGGCGAACTCATATTCCTTCAGTTCTTGTTCCGATACCCTTGCATCCTCTTCCACTTGCTTCAAGAGATCGGTGGGGATATTCACACCTTGAGAATAAAGGTCGCTGAGTACCCCAAAGACAACCTGGGATTGACCGTGGTTTTCGCTAGTCCGTCTTCTCGGGTTTGAACGATCTTCTGGATAGATTTCAGTTTGTTTTGGATTTTCTCGGCTATCTCTCCTTTTGTTGATTTCACCTTTTGAGCTAAAGAAGAACCAGCAATTCGAGCCTCTTTCTTCATTGTTTCAACTTGGTGAGCAAGAGAAGTTCGATCAACCTCCAATACCTCATTTTTTTTCTGATGTTTGTTGACAAGTTTTCTAGTGTCTCTTAGTAGGCATTCATATTCGGCGACAATAAGGCAAGTATTGCGGGCTTCCTTAAAAAAGAAGAGTTCGACAAAAAATCCGAATTATAAAGATCGGAAGGGAAAGCGAGAGTAAGAGTAGATTAACAAACCCAAATAGAGCGTCTGGCAAGGGCAGTTATGTGCTCTTTCGCGGCAAAATCACCCTTTGGTTTTAGAGATTCACAGCCGGCCATCTTCCAGAACAACTCAATACTTTTTTATTCGTCTTTTAAAAGAAGCTGTGATGAGTTGAATTCAAATTTAAATGGGGCATCTTCGGCTTCAAATTGACTTTTTTGCTTTTTCGATAGAGGGGTTCTGATAATTGGAGCAGCTGCCCGTTTCTTTGAAGGCTTAATTTTCGGAGAATGAGACATAACGATAGCTTTTCCGCATTTTTTTTCTAAAGACGCGATATACGAGGTGCCAGGAAAAGAGAGATCAGTTTCACTCCTCAACTATCTTTGAGACCTCGACTTCTTGGGAGGTGCTCGGACAAGTAATTTATTGGAATAGTCCGAGGGCAATCTTTCCAAGGGACATTCAACCAATGATGAGTAGGAATAATGACAGACACAAATTAGGAATAAGGAAATAGACAAAGGGATACATGAGCGCTGCCGAGCTAAATCAATAAAATTCGTAGGAATCTTCTGGAATTTTAACGTGCTGAGTGCATAGATCCGATCCATTGCTACTTTAAATATTGGGGGAAGTTCTTTGAAGAGGATCGGTTTAATGATTGTTGAAACATCAACAGACCATGTTCTAAAGACCTCGGCGCTAGAATAAAAAATAGAGGCTTTGTTGATCCGAACGAAAAAGAAGTTAGTCCGCCAACCTTTGGCGTTGGAAGTAAAATCAGTACCCAATTTACTTGCATTCTTCACCATGGTATACAAAGTTTTTCCATCTCGTTTATCCACAAGCTTGGCGAGCTCGGTAAATTTCCAGCACGAGACGGTGATGTTAGCTCTTCCAGCTTGAATTAAAAAGGCGACCATGTGTCCGATAGCGCCAGGCCCCAATTGAGTAAAAGCAATTCACATGCGTCTGCAAAACTCCACCATCAGAAAGGGTATTGGAAACCAGAGACGAGCTTTGGTAAAGAAGTGAAGGTATAAACACATGGATCCTTCTGGAGGTCTCAAAGGTCTATCACCGATCTTCGGAACCAGAATGTCGAGATACTTTTGATTTGAAAAAAAAGATCGAAGAATTTCAATGTCACTTTCTTTGAAAGAGGGATCTCCGAAGTCTTCCAATAATTCTTCCTTACCTGTCACTACTTGGTCGGAGACGGTTTCCGAACTATTACTACTGGTTGGGAAATTGGCCGGGATTGATAGTTTTGGAATCAGATTCTTCTTTTCCGCAGAATAAATATCTTCAATATTAACCAGAGAGTTATTAGGTTGATGATCCTCGGAGGTTTTCTATTGAGATCTGCTGGATCCTGGTGAAGATGAATCAGTTTCGGAGTCGGAACCGAGAGAGTTTTGTTTGTCAGATGACATCTTGAGAGAATTGTGAAATAAATGTGGGAGAAGGATTTAAAATTTCGGGAGAATATCGCTAAGAGAGTAGAGAGATTAAGACTTGAAGGTACGATTCTTCTAGGTATAATGGCTATTTAAAGAGATTTGTGACTTTTCGGTAGCCATGGAAACTTAACCGACGTCTTCATGAGACACGTCGTCATTGTCAAATCAAAATCGGGGGAACCTAGGTTCAATTGATGTTCCGTCTTTCTCCTTTTCCCGCCAAAAAATGTATCTGAGACTTTTTAATAAATCAAAAGCAGGCATCATTTCTTCTCCATTTAATTGCACCATTTTTCAAAGCGACACGTCATAGGGAAGACGAAAGGATATGAGAGTACCGAGAATTCAGTGCACGCGTTATATGAGACCTTTCGTATTTCTCCCGCCAAAATTTATTGACGAAACAAGAGAAGAAAGAAGATTCAAGGTTTCAGAAGACAAAGATCGACAACAACTGAGCTTCATTTATTGGCAAGCTACATTATTTTGAAATTCGCCAACTCTGCCTTAGGTTATTCTCGAACGAAGTGGGGAAGGGGGACTTACAGTTGATGGTGGGGTTAGAACCACTTATCAATAGTTTGGCGATAATTGAGATTCGGTCCCTACCGATCTTTTCCTAATTATGTATTAGGTTATAAGTCCCATCAATAGGATTAGAACCCTCGGCCCAAATGACCGAGGGATACCTCGGAGAAGAATGATCAGATTTTAGTGTCCGAAGCGGGGGGTATAAACTACTTCGTCCAAAGCCAAAGTCTAAGCTCGAACATAATAAGATCAAATGTTATCACAGATTCCCTAATTCCGGAAAAATGAAATATTTCCATTTTCCGAGATTAGCCAATGGGTTTAGATGACCGACTACGGAGATATATAAAAACATAGCCCCCTTCATTAAAATCGATATTCAGAATCGTGGAGAAGAATTACTAGCAACTTAGACTTAATACTTCTCTTTGATAAAAGCTAACTCGGCATTCCGAGTTAACATTCTTGTAATCAATATTATCAATAAAACTTATTTTTTCCGAGGATTCCTTTTGTCTCTTTACTTAACTTACTCCAAAAAATAACCCCTCTAATTACAAATAATTAGAAGTTGAACCTAGTCTCAACAATATATATATATATATATATATATATATATATATATTATCTTGAAAATATTTTAGTCGCATGCTAAGATAATCATCATTAGAACTCTTTGTTTACGAAATTAGACTATTAAAATATTATACTTATATTTGCTCATTACAAAATTAAAAACAAAATCGAGAAAACAATTACGATCTGCGTCTCATTCTAGTCAGGTCGATAAGATTTGAATTGTTTGGCTTTAATCCGTCTCAAAAGCACCTTAAAAATTGACTATCTACCAATCAAATTATAACATTAATACATGTCACATTTACATGTCATAACATTTTCCGTCTAAGTCAATTCAAGAACCCTTTTCAACAGAAAAAAACTTTGACAACAATAAGGGGATATATATATTTAATAATAATAGCTTGTTAGTTGACAATGTCGGCGGCTGTAAGGTGTAATCTTTAGTGTCACAAATTATTTTGTTTCTCATCGATCTCTTTTCCTTGTATTAACTGATTATGTGGTTGTGATGGAGAAGCGGTAACTGAGGAGTTGAATGTTTTCTCCTTTTCAAGATATTTTGAACATAAAGAAGCTTCATGCCTTTGGATAATTTTCATTATAGAAACATATCTAACCTCCGTTTATGTCGAAAGTTTTAGATGAATTGTTGGACATAGAATCAATGTCATAGATCTTTCTTTACCTTTATTTCTTATAATAATCTTTTTGGATTCTCTATTAAAAGCATTCGAGGTTGTTAAATATTTTGGAGAGATTGTTTTCCGTGTTTTACAACCTTAAATAGTTTTAATAGAGAACCAAAGAGATTTTTTTAAAGAAATGAAGGTAAACAAAGATCTTGAACATTGAAAATAATGTTCTGCAATTTATGTGAAACTTTTATATAAACCGAGGTTGGAGACATTTCCATAATGAAAACCGTCGAAAAAAGAAGCTTCTTTATGTTCATTCTATCTAGAAAAGGAGAAGAAATTTCAATCCTTAGTTTCCCCACTACCACTTTAACAACAAAATCTGTCAATATAAGGTAAAGAGATTGATAAGAAGCAAGACAATTTGCGACTTTAAAATTACACCTTACAATTTCCAAAATTGTAGACTGGTAGAACTTTTATTGTTAACTTTTATGAATAACCATAAAGGTTTCCGACAAGAAGCCTATATGGAAACAAGAAGTCCTGAGTTGACTATTAGTCAACCTTGAATCCCATATTGTATCAATTTAAACAAACTTCTTATATAAAATTAAATTTTACATTTCCCAGTTTTAAAACTTTGTGAGTCACACATTTTTCTTCCTTGTTGAAGTGGAAAACTAATACCAATGTTTTAGTTTCCGATTTAAGGGAATGAGTTTTTGATATATATATTACTTAAAGAAAACAGGTATATGTGTCAATTTCTAGAGCTTCCCCAAATTTATCTCAAGGTTCAACCTTTTGAGTATATTTTTTGACCTCTCTCTTCAACACTTCATAGAAGGTTCTTTGTATTTATCTAACAAGTAATTAAATTTTTCAAACAAGACTACGCTCATGAAGTCAATCTTAGGTCCAATGTTATGTCTCACCGTTCTTACCTGATTATTAGCCAAACAAAATCAATAATTGTCGGATTGTACTTTTCTAAACGAAATCAATTGTCAATTTAAAAATAAAAAGTAAATCTGCATAGGTAGTTAGTAATTTAAAAAGTAACTAAGTTACTTTTCTCCTCCCCCAAAGGCCAAGTCTCTCACCATGACTCCATCCAAATCCAAGTCTTCTTCGCATGCTCAATCTTCCTCCAGTGGATCTTTGTCGGACAGCTCAAATAGAAAATCCAACAGGATAAGACGGAGCTAGATCTGCCTCTAAAAATTATTCTGCAAGATGCTGAGACTCCCAAGAAAGGCCCTGAAAAAAAATGCAAAAGAAAGGTGAAGCTTTTCTTTTAGAATAAGGGAAAGATGTGTTAAAATCCAAAACTCAGAGATATAAAGGAACAAGAAATAGTGGGAAAACTTCATCATCGCCTAACAAAGGAGCTGTCTATACGATTGCAAATGGCATCTGGTCCCCGAGGTATAGAGACATCACTATGTCTAGAATTATTTACAAAGCTTTCCTCTTTCAAATCCCATCTCCAGTCACAAGAAGAAGAGTTCTAGAAAAGAGAATGTGGCATGTAGATGGTGAGACTATGTTTGTGCCAATTGGGAGCCATATCTTACACCCGAGAAACCATAGCTAAAATCAATACCAATATGGTTGGAGCTTCGAGGAGTTCCTCTACAGTTCTTTAATGAATAGAGCTTAGAGCATATTGTGGGGCTGGTGGGACACCCGGTGGATCTTCATCCAGATACTAGGAATTTGAAAGACCTAGAGGTTGCAAGAGTATATACGATCATAGACCCAAGAAAGAGATTACCAGAAGTTATCAATGCACAGTTTGAATCGGGAGAGATAGTGCAAGTGAAATTCACCAGTCAATGGATGCCTCCAATCATTGTTCCGATGTGGGGCACATCCAGCGTCGTTTCCCACAAGCTCCTGTAACTTGTAACACATGTGCCTCCAAGATACATGCCACATAGTAGTGCCCGAGGACCTCTAACATGGCGCAAAACACTAAGGAGTCAGGGCAGTCAAAACCGACTAAGCAGGTTCAGAAGGAAAAAGGGAAGAGTATTGAGATACCTATAGAAGCTGAAAATATTTGGGTGCCTGTGCTGAAGAAAAAAAACACATGAATCACTATTGTAGAAGCAGGTGGAACCTCAAAGAACCACCCGGAGCCAACAAAGGAGAATTAGAATACTGCGAAACCAAATGAAGAGGAGGAATATGAATTATTGGGTGATGAGACTGAACGGTTAGATAAAGGGGAAGTGGAAGTTCAGGAGCCACCTGATATTGTGGGGAAGACCCCGAAGAAGACAAATAGAGGCCAGGGCCTCGAAATCCCCTAATTTTGTAGATGGATACACAACTTTTTGAAATTTTTTTTTGGAATGTCTGACGATTCAATAAGCCAAGGGTTTTGGTTATTTGGGAACCCTCAGTAAATGTGCAGGTATTGACTAAGTCAACGCAAACAATCTCTTGCTGTGTGAGGCTTCCTAATCAGCAGCAAGATTTAGTCCTCACTTTTATGTATGCTATGAATAAAAGGGAAGGTATAAAAGAGGATTTTAGCCAAATTTTTATTCCGGCACCAAATTTCGGCGAGGAACCATCCACAAAGAGAGTTCATCACTGATTCTATGGAGCTATCGTTAAGACCTATGGGGGTAGCTCGGATAGAAAACCAGCCAACACCTGGGATTTTATGGTTGACTTGCTTTGGTAGTCGATATCATATTCACTGAGTTCGATAGTCCATTTCGCCAATCGTCCTGACTGGCCTGGACTATGTAATATTGTTCGGAGGGGCTTGTTCATCATTACAGCTATTGGATGCGACTACAAATAAGTTCGGAGTTTCCGAGCCGCAATCACTACGGCGAATTCTAACTTTTCTAACGCTAGATATCTTGTTTTCGCATCGAGCAATGACTTGCTTATATAGAAAACGGGTTTATGTTCTCCCCTGTCTTCTCGGACCAACACCCCACTTACGACTGATTCGTATACGGAGACATAAACGAAAAGGGTCTATCCATCTTCTTTGTTGTTCAAGATCGGAGGGGTTGACAAGTATCTTTTCAGCTCCTGAAACGCTTCCTCGCATTCATTACTCCATTAAAATTGTTTATTTCCTTTTAGCAGATTGTAAAAAGGTAAACATCTATCGGTTGACCGTGAAATGAATCGGTTCAGGGCCGCAATTCGTCCAGTGAGTCTTTGTACTTCCTTTGACTTCTTCGGGGAAGGGAGATTCTTTATTGTATTGATTTTTCTTGGATTGGCCTCTATTCCTCGTTTTGTTACTATATATCCGAGAAATTCTCCAGAAGTAACCGCGGAAGTGCATTTATCTGAATTCAATTTCATATCGAAACGGTTTAAGATGTCGAAGCAGTTTTGTAGATGAGCGACATGGTCGGAAACTCCTTGAGATTTCACTAACATATCGTCGATGTAAACTTCTATTGTGTTTTCGAGCTTCTCTGCGAACATCCGGTTAACCAATCTTTGATACGTCGCCCCAACATTCTTCAAACCGAAAGGCATTACGCGGTAATAATAGGTCCCCCTATTTGTTATAAAAGCGTTTTTTTCTCTATCATTTGGATGCATCATATTCTGATTGTATCTTGAAAACACATCCATAAAGGAAAGAAGTTTGTTTTCGGCAGTCGCTTCCACCAGTCATCCTATGCTCGGGAATGGAAAGCAATCCTTCGGGCACGCTTTATTTAAATCCATGAAGTCCACATAAATTCTCCATATTCTGTTTTTCTTCTTTACTACTACGGGATTGACTAACAACTCCGGATATTGAACCTCGATTATTGAACCTTTCGCTAATAGTCGATCGATTTCTTCATTAACAGCCGTTGCTCTCTTGGGTCCTAATTTCCTCTTCTTCTGCTTGATTGGTTTGTAGGTTGGATCTACATTCAGACAATGCGATATTACCGTAAGATCAATTCCTACCATGTCCTTCGATGACCAGGCGAAAGTTCCTTAGTTCTTCCTTAATAGGTTGACCAACTTATTTTGTATTTCTTTTTTTAAACCTCCTCATATAATTACGCATCGCTCCGAACGTTCCTCGTCAACACAGACTTTCTCATATAGATCATTTTCGAAGATATTTGGATCTAGCTCTCCAACTACCGACAGCCTTGGATTCTCGTTGCCTGGAACTTCTGGTTCCGAGATTAACGAGATGACACGCAGTTTTGTTTCTCTAGGCATGGAACAAATTCTGGCTATTCGCTGATTCCCCTTAACCGAACAGAAACCATGCGGAGTCAGAAACATGAGACATTGATGATATGTCGACGGGATCGCCTCCATCATTATTAACCAGGGTACCCCCATAATTGCGTCGAATACAAAGGGTCTAGATATTACGTGAAAGACGGTATCCATAGTAATTACTCCAATAGATACCAGGTACACTGTGGTTCCTACCGCTATTTCTCTTTTTCCCGGAAGTGAGGTTATTGATTCTGTTCTTACTTCCATATTCTTTGAAACCACTTTCATCTGATTCATTGCTTCTAAACTTAGCAAATTTCCCGTGCTTCCGGTGTCTATTAGTACTTTTTACATGGGGTTTCCCGCTAGGTAAACGCGGATCACTAGGGGATGGTTGTGGCGAAAAGTAATCCCGTCAAGGTCTGCATCCGTGAAAGTTGTTGAAGGATGATAGGCCGGAGCTAGGTTTAGTTGTCGAGTCATCGGTATCTTTCGAATATGCTTCTTTATGGTTCCTTTGGAATCTGAATTGTTCAGGATTGTGCTGACGTACTTCTCCATCTCAGTTGATTTTCACAAGGTTTCTCTTTACTCTTCCTAAAAAAGCCCCCCTACCTGGCGCGCCAAATGTTGAGATTGGGTTCAACTTCTAATTATTTATAATTAGAGGGGTTTGTTTTTGGAGTAAGTTTAAGTAAAAGAAAAAAATGAATCCTCAGAGAAAATAGCTTTATTGATTATTGTGGTTACAAGAATGCTAACTCGGAATGTCGAGTTCACTTTTATCAAAGAGAAGTATTAAACCTATGTTGTCTAGTAATTCTTCTTTCCGATTCCGAATGATCTTCTTATGTGAAGGGGGGTGTGTATTTATATACCCTAGTAGTCGGTTATCTAAGCCCATGGGCTAACCTCGGAAAAATGAAAAGATTCCATTTTTTTGAGATTATGGAATCTGTGATAAGATTTGATCTTATTTTGTCCGAGTTTAGACTTCGGCTTGGGACGAAGTTGTTTACACCCCCGCTTCGGACACTAAAATCCGACCATTCTTCACCGAGGTATCCCTCGGTTATCTAAGCCGAGGGTTCTAATCCTATTGAAGAGACTTATGACCTGATGATTCATCAGGGAATGGTCAGTAGGATCCGAACCTCTATTATCGATAAACTATTGATAAGGGGTGGTAACCCCACCATCAACAAAGAAGATTACTAAAAGTTGATTTACAGAAAGCTTTCGACTCTTTGAAATGGGATTTCATTATTAGAGTGCTCCAAGCAGCTGACTTTCCTATAAATTTCATTCAGTCGATCTCCCAATGCATCTCAATGGTTTCGTTCTCTATATCTATCAACGAAGAGGTATGTGGGTTTTTCAAAGGAAGAAAGAGACTGAGACAAGGTGATTCAATAGACCTTATCTATTTTTGATAGCTATGGGAGTGTTGGGAAGCATCCTCGACAACTCGTTCTCTCAAGGAAGAATTTGCTTTCATCCAAAAGCACAAAACCTAAGTATCTCCCATTCGGCTTTCGCGGATGACTTATTGATTATGTATGATGGGAAGCCAGCTCGCTTGCAGGGCATTGTAGATACTCTGCATGAATTCCACAAGCTGTCAGGGCTTGTTATGAACAGGCAAAAGACAACAAATTAATCGGCAGGACTGAACCAACAGGAAGCTTAAGCAGCCTCTTCACTAGGCTTCCAGTCTAGTTCTTTCCCGGTACGTTATCTTGGACTCCCTCTTCTTCAACGAAACTACATAATAGGGATTACAGCCCTTTACTTGATGCACTAGCGAGAAGAGTTTCTAAATGGGCAGTAAAATTACTTTCTTTCTCTTGGAGACTTAAGTTTACTCAGTCAGTGGTTTATAGTACTTTGAATTTCTTGATGGCTGTTTTTATTCTGCCTAAAGGGTGTATCAAGAAAATTTAACAGATGTGTTCAAGGTTCCTGCAATATCAAAAAAAAAAATACATGAATTAAAGTTGCTTGGAGTTTCGTATGTGTTCTGAAGCATGAGGGTGGTTTAGGTCTCAGATATCTGCATCATTGAAATAAGATAATAACGCTCAAACTGGTTTGGCTTTTATTCTCATCAAGTAGGTCTCTTTGGGTTGCATGGATCGAGAATAAATATCTCTCTTTGACAACCTGTTGGGAATCAGAAAAGCAAATGAAAACTCTTCATGGATTTCGAAGCAACTTATACCCTTAAAGGCCATAGCCTCCAAGTTCATTCACTGTACCGTTGGAAATGGAAAGATGGCTTCATTTTTGTTTAATAATTGGACTCCTATGAGTCCTTTAATTGACATCTTTGGTGTGAATGACCCTGCTTGTATAGGAGTACCAATTAACGCAAAAATGATGGAGGTGACAACAACTTGGGGCTGGAATCTGCGTCCTGCGAGATTACAGAAGGCAAAGGACTTGCAAATACTCCTAACTACTATCACTCCTCCAGCGCATAGCTCAGACCCAGAAACCTATATTTGGAACATTCCAGGGACTCAAAATTTCTCAGGTATGTACTCTGCTTCTTTTACTTGGAAAACCTTGAGATTGAAAGGTGATTCGGGTCCATTCATGAAGCTTATCTAATTTAAAGATCATACGCTGAAACACACCTTTAACTTTTGGGTTGCGAACTTAGATAGACTGTCTATAAGGACAAATCTTTTCTCTTGGGGAATGGATGTTCTATTATGTTTGTTGTCCTCTTTGTCAAACATTTGAAGAAACGAGATTTGGTCCCTGGTTTTAAGGAAGTTAGGTGCTAATAGAAGTTCTTTTATTTGCTTGAATGATTTGACCACTTGGACTCTTCTAAGAACTTCAGAAGGACAACAAATCGATTACTAAAGAAGTTGTGTGTTCAAACAAAAATATACTTCACATGGAAATAGCGGAATTTACGACACATCTTGGCTCTCCAATGCCTCCTCTGGCCGTATTCAAATGGTTAGATCGGTACATAAGAGACAAGACACTTGCGCACATCAACAAAAGACGGTTTTCAAATCTACTGTCACTTTGATTAACTCATTTTTGAGTCTGAATCATAGTGATTTGCTCCTTCTGTCTATGTATCACTATCTCTTTTTTTTTTTGGAGAAGTTGTTTAAGCTTATTAGATTGTTGTAAAATGAATTATGCTGCACAATACCATTATTTTTATTGCAATATAAAAAAAAATCTATGTGACTTTTCAACACCATGCACATCAATATCATATATATTAAAAGAATACATGTTTTGCCATGTGACGTCACCACTGCCTTCTAGAGAATTGATTTATGAAAACTTTATTAATGCTTAAAATTATATATGGAAATCATACATAATTTTAATAAAACCTTATTGTTATATATAGAAATCTTACATAATCAAATGAATTATATGAAAATCCTCATATATCTTATATAGTAAAAGAATATTAAACCCTAACATTAAAATCATAATAAATCACAAATTTAAACAATATTCGGTCTCTATATTAAACAACAACATAAACTCAACCCAACTTACTAACTTACTAAAATTTGAATAACTCAAGTCTTTTACTTTTTTTTTAGCTACTGTCTTAATCTAATTTCTTATAGAAATCAAACACAACCTATTAAACAGTTGGACTTTAACTTAGTTACTTATGGTACAATAGTCTTATTCCTTCTTTAGAGACTTCATCAAACCATCTTATCATAAAACGTTTTCTCTTCTCCTTCGAAAACAGATTAAATTGGTAAGTTGTTTCTTCTTCAAAAAAAAAACATTAAAACCATTTTTCAAGCATTTGTTTCTTAAATTTTTTAACTAAAATTTTCAGCATTATTAGGTGAAGAGTATCACAACTCTGATAGCATTGATACTTCGGACACTAGCAGTGTTGATGTAATGGTTTATACTCATGAATTTCTTAGAGTGTCAAAGTATCGGGATAGCCGAATCATTGTTTAAAGTTGAAAGTCGTGATCATGTTGCTCCAAAATATAGATACAAGAAATGATTTTGTGTACAAGACTAAAAGTGGCTTAGTTGGCCAGTCACGTGATAGATGACAAAAATATTAATGGATACTTAAGTAAGCGATTTGGTTTTTGCTAACTAGGAAGTTTGTGTCTCTGGCGGAAACGAAGTTCCCTTTTAAAATACAGTGTAGTGAATTTTCAGTGACAATTGCATTTGCTATGACAATAAATAACAACCAAGGTCAAACCATGAAGACAGTTGGTTTTTTCTACCCAAACCCGTGTTTTTTCATATAGAAAAGTTTACACAGTTATATCTAGAGTGGATTGGAGATCATGCTTAAAAATCCTCATCGTAGATGAATAAGAAAAATCGCAACACAAGACAATGAATATTTTCTATACATAGGTCTTCGCAGACCTTGAACCCAAATAAAATATTTAGATCATTAGTTGTAGATATCGTGGAATAATGTATATGAATTTGATTGGGTTCCCAAAGGAAGTTCTAGGGTTTAGATTCTCCAGATAAACATATCGTAGATATAATGGATTAAATATGAATGTTCTTGGGTTCCCAAAGGAAGGTAGAGGGTTTAGATTCTTGATGAGTGGATTTTTGAGAATCCAAGGGTCATCAATTCCCCAATACCATTGTAGTATTTGAGGTATCGAACCAAGGGAGGCTAAAGAACAACACACTAGGAATACAAGAGATTGCTTAATCTAAGCTAATAGGGGGTTTTTGATTATAATCTAGACTAAATGAAACTTAAAACAAGACAAATGATTAACTAATTAGACTTGACAATGATTAAAGAAGGGTCCTTAGATGAGTTATTTGTGATTTAGGATCACTAAGCATGGTTTAGAATGTCTAACTTACATAATTAGCTATTGCCTAGGTTAATGATCCATTTAATTGACTAATTCATTTCCATGCAATTAATCACTTCATTAATTATAGCATCATTAGCAAATTCCCATTTGTGATGATAATAATCAATGAGCTTAAATCCAAATTACTAGATCAACCTAATTACATCCTTAAGCACCAATCCCTTGGGCTAAGGATCATAATTCCATCTCTAAGCTCTCTTGGGCATTTCATCAAACACTTGGTGTTCATGAAATGTCTCATATCATCAAACACTTGGTGTTCATGAAATGTCTCATATCATCTTCCTCATTCCCATGCAAGAAGAAGCTTTAAGGACTCTTAGAGAAAGATGGAATGTTTGATTTAAACCCTAAACTAGCCTATTCCATGCTTAGATCACCCTCATCTAACTCATCCTTAAACCCAAAAATGACTATTCACTACCCATGATGATTCTCCCAAAATCAAGCTTGATTAGAGAAGAAATCATGATGGATAACAAGATGGGTTGATGATAAAATGTAAAAGGAAAAGATTTTTTAAAGGAAATGTAAATTGTATTAAAAGATAGAACTAGAGTTTGAGAACAATCAAGAACAAGCTAAAGAAACCTTAGAAAATTGAAAGCATAAGCAAATAAGTGTGAAAATTGGGTTTTTAATGATTCTGGGTCGGATCGGGTCGACCCGGGACAAACCGGGTTTCGGCCCGTTAGATTTCTGTCTGTCAGGGGTCACAGCGGTCACCTTCTGCCCGCTGCAGGACCGCTGCATGTTGTTCAAGGTCTTCCTCAGAATTTTGCAGCGGACCATGCAGCGGTCTAAGTCAGACCGCTGTGGTAAAAATGCAATATCTCCCAAAATATAAGTCCAAATGACCTGATTCCAGCTTCTACAGAAAGATAAATCCATCTCCTATAACTTCTGTGAAGAACTTGAAGGCTGAATCTGATCGTAAGGCCTTTTTTTTGCCAGGTCTTTGGGAGGTGTCATTTTCTCTCGGCAAGACAGATACTCTCCAGCAAATCAGTCATATCTCTTGAACCGCATGTCTGATCGACGTGAATCCAATTCCTATAGTTAGAGGACTCCTCTGGCTACAACTCTCATGAAGGACACCAAGGCTTATCAGGCATGGAAACCCTCCGTCTGATCGGATCTTTGGGAGACTCGAGATGGATTCTATCTTCTCTTTTGCATCCATGCCTCATTCCTTTGCTCCAATGCAGCTAAGAAGCATCCAAATGCACTAAAAGACTATCCTAGGACCTAATGCAACACCTAGAACTTAAATTCAATGAAATCCATGACAAATATAACAAAACTAGCTGAATATGCAATGTAATCCTACTCTAATACAAACCTAAATGATGCAAAATGATAGAATATCAATTCTCTAAAGAAAAATATCGTAGATATCGTGGACTGTATATAAATGTGAATGGGTTTCCAATGAGGTTGTAGGGTCTAGATTCCCTAGATAAACGTATCATAGAAATCATGGATTAAATATGAATGTTATTGGGTTCCCAAATGAGGGTAGAGGGTTTAGATTCACTAGATAAAAATATCGTAGATATCGTGGATTAAATATGAATGTTCTTGGGTTCCCAAAGGAGGGTAATGGGTTTAGATTCCCTAAAGAAAAATATCATAGATATCGTAGACTGTATATGAATGTGAATGGGTTTCTAAAGGAGGTTGTAGGGTTTATATTCCCTAGATAAACGTATCATAGATATCGTGGATTAAATATGAATGTTCTTGGGTTCCCAAAGGAAGGTTGATGGTTTATGTTCCCAAGAAAAAAATATCGTAGATATCGTGGACTGTATATGAATGTGAATGGGTTTCCAAATGAGGTTTTAGGGTCTAGATTCCCTAAAAAATGCATTGTTGATATCATGGACTTTATATGAGTGTGGTTGGGTTTCCAAAGGATGGAAAAAGGTATAGATTCCCTAGATAAATATATCATAGATATCGTGGACTGTATACGAATGTGTTTGGATTCCCAAAGGAAGGTAAAGGGTATATATACCAAGAGAAACGTAACTTACATATAGTGGACTGTATATGAATGTGCTTGGGTTTCCAATGGAGGGCCTATGGTATAGATTCCCTAGAGAAACATATCATAGATATCCTTGACTATATATTAATGTGTTTGGGTTCCCAAATGAGGGTCTAGGGTGTAAATTTCCCTGAGAAACATATCGTACATATCGTGGACTATGAATGTACTTGGATTCCCAAAGGAGGGTGTAAGGTATAGATTCCCCAGAGAAACGTATCGTTGACTGTATATGAATGTGCTTGGATTCCAAAAAGAGGGTCTAGGGTTTAGATTCCCCAGAGACGTATCGTTGACTGTATATGAATGTGCTTGGATTCCCAAAAGGGGGTCTAGGGTTTAGATTCCTCAGAGAAACGTATCATAGATATCGTGGACTGTATATGAATGTGTTTTGGTTCCCAAAGGAGGTTGAAGAGTCTAGATTCCCTAAAGAAATGTATTGTAGATATTGTGGACTGTATATGAGTTAGCTTGGGTTCCCACAGGAGGGTCTAGGGTATTGAGTCCCAAGAGAAACACATCATACATATAATGGACTGTATATGAATGTACTTGGGTTCCCAAATGAGGGTCTTAGGGTTTAAATTCCCCTGAGAAACGTATCGTATATATTTGTAGACTATGAATGTGCTTGGGTTCCCAAAGGAGGGTTTAGGGTTTAGATTCCCCAGAGAAACGTATCATAGATATTGTGGACTGTATACGAATTTTCTTTGGTTCCCAAAGGAGGTTGAAGGGACTAGATTCCCTAGAGAAATGTATCGTAGATATTTTGGATTGTATATGAGTCTGCTTGGGTTTCCAAAGGAGAGTCTAGGGTATACAGTCCCAAAAGATACACATCGTGCATATAATAGATTGTATATGAATGTACTTAGTTTCCCAAAAGAGAGTATAGGATTTAGATTCCTAGAGAAACGTATTATAGATGTCATGGACTATATATGAATGTGTTTGGGTTCCTAAATGAGGGTATAGGGTATAGATTTCCCAGAGAAACGTATTGTATATATCGTGGAATGTATATGAATGTGCTTGGGGTTCCCTAAGGAGGCTCTTGGGTTTAGATTTCTCAAAGAAATGTAACGTAAATATTATGGTTGGTATATGAATGTGCTTTGGTTCTCAAAGGAGGTATGTAGGTTTAAATTCCTCCACAAGTAAGCATTTATAAGATATTATAATCTCTTACACCTAATTTACGTTACGTTTATACGTCTCTTCAGATAGTAAACACTAATTTGAGAATCTCGATAAAAATATGCGGGATATATAGTATTTTAATGTATTAAATTTTACTCTCTTACACCACATTTTCGCGCAACCGCGCGGATAAGTCCCTAGTTTTTCTATAAAAAATAATAATATGAATTTATTTTGTTTCTGCTTGGTTTTATTTTGTTATCAAATTAAATTGGTTTTATATTTTAAAATGCAACCACTATAAACAATTAATTTTGTTATCAAATTTTAGTGGACTTAACTATAATTCCATGCATTATGAGATTACCATTTTTTTTTTTGAAGAAGAATTGAATTTATTGTTCATAGGGGACGATTTATAAATAAAATTCATTTAAAACCTGCTTTTACCCCAAAATAAAATAAAATGAGCAAAAGAAAACAAAGAACACATTAACATAAGTTACTAATAATAAGTGAACCAGAAAGAAAACATATTTTTAAAAGCTTTCTTTCCAAGTTGAATGAGAATTCTACCCCCAATACATCGATCCAATACCAAGAGGAAGATGTGATTAGCTGATGATACAATTGTTGTACCTTTGGGAAAGCTTACTGGGTTGCCATGTATGATTGGTGTTAGATTCATTGCTTTGGATTTTTACATCCTGGAGACTTGCTATGCTGATGAGAGAGATGGGATAGAGCAGACTATACTTGGAAGATGTGATTAGCTGATGATACAATTGTTGTACCTTTGGGAAAGCTTACTGGGTTGCCATGTATGATTGGTGTTAGATTCATTGCTTTGGATTTTTACATCCTGGAGACTTGCTATGCTGATGAGAGAGATGGGATAGAGCAGACTATACTTGGAAGATCGTTCCTTAAGACCGCTGGAGCTTTAATCGATTGCTCGGAAGACACAATATCGTTAAGAGGTCTGGGAATCCCGAACATTAGTTTCAAGATCCAAGATAAAGAAGTTGAAGAAGAAGATTTCACTTGCTACTACCCAGAGAAGAAGACAAAGAGTTTGGCAGTCATCACAAGTTCCAAACCAAGGATGAGAGTTATCGAGAACCCATAAAGAAGAGTTTTCGACACCCGAATCGGTCGACCCTGCCACCAGTCGGTCGACCCGACTCTCCCGAACCAAAACGAAGATCAATTTCTATGACAGCCTATTCTATAACTGATTAAAATGTTCAATCCACTGCTCGTTGGATACGACCTGAGCACATTGAGGACATAATTACCTTCTTTTTAAACTCATTGAAGGTACTTAAGACACAATTCAAATATGATGTGGAGAAGTTTATCAAAGAATGTAAGGAGATTTGACCACTTATGGAGCAATGTGGAATGGAGACGGAGTTACAAGAGTTGACACCATACTTACTGAAGAATAAGATGGGAGCCAAGGAGTTTTGCAATAGACTTGCCAAGATGTGTGATGAAGTAATTGAGAAATCAATACCAAAGAAGCTTGGAGACTTTGGAAGAGCTGAGATCAATGTTATGATTGGGCACACATGGTTTGAGACTGTTCCATGTGATACTGGAGCTGGAGTAAACCTAATGTCACTCTCAGTTGCTAAGATGATGAAGCTTGACCAAATGGTGAACAAGCGCGTGTTTTTGAGGTTAGCTGATGATACTCACAAGATAACCGAGGGAATAGTGGAGAACGTACCTGTGAGAGCCAATGGCCGGTTCTTCGTAGTAGATATCCACGTGGCAATGTTTGAAAGTGAGCCTCAACACCCATTGATCCTTGGAAGACCATTCTTACACACCGCACACGCCGAGATAGATTGCAGAATGGGAAAAGTTAAGTTCAGAGCTGCTGAGTCCATTGAAGAAGAGAAGATGAGGATGACAAGAACTACACCTCAAGGTTTTGAACGCGCCCTCTACAAGGGAACTTACATTCCAATCCTAAGGAACAAGAAGCATGTGTCCACCATACAACCATTGTTTGCTACAAGAATTGACATCGAGGAACTAGTAAAGAAAGCTGAGAAGGAAAACAAATTTGTGGACCTTGCCTGGAGCAGTCGGTCGACTCGACGGTTGAGTTCTATTAAACACGAGTTTTTCTTCATAATTTCATTAAAACTCAAATCTTCAAACACGATTTTCTCTCTCAATTTTCAACCAAATTTTGTGATTCAAAGTCCCTTGGGATCGAAATTTTAAGCTCTATCATCCTGTATTAACGGGTTTTACGATCTCCAAGGTATTTTTCTGATTCAACTCGTTTTCTTTCACGTTTTTTGGAGAAAAAAGTTGTTAAGGACCGCGCATGATGGACAAGAAAAAACCGGGATTGGGATGATTATGACACGGTTTTCTACATTCGTTACATGGAAATTCTCATTCAGCCGATGCGCTTCTTGGACATGGCTTACATGTCCCGTCTAAAGCTGAAGAACCATTTGAAGCGGTTGATGAAGAATGTCGGTATGGGGGTCATTGGTTTCACCTGCTATGATACATACCCGGAGGCGGCGAGGCAGTTCTTAGCCTCGATGTATTTGGAGATACCGCGCCGCTGTGAGGACGTGAACCAGTGGAGCCTCCATTTCAAGATCCGTGGTGAGCATTACTCGCTCACAATGGCAGATATCTGTCGTATTTTCGATTTCCTACGACGGGGAACCGAATATTGGAGCTTGAAGAACTTTGGAGAGCGTGGTCAGATGTGGTCCATTATTGGGTCTGGAGTATATGAGCCGACGAAGACGAAGCAATCTTTGATCCGCCACCCCACCCTTCGGATTTTGGCTAGAGTTATCAGTCACACACTCTTGAGACAGACTGAGGTCAACCGACTCTACGAGCCAGAGTTGACCTTACTTTACTATGCCTTGGGTGATTCATTTCTGCTTCCAGACGCACCTAAGGATACATATTGGAACATGGGTGCCCTCTTTGCACGCCATTTGGTTGACACGAGGAGTCATGTCTTCTTGGGAAACGCTACCTCCCAGAAGAAGGAGACTGTGGGGAGCCTTTTGACTCCCATCATGAAGTGGTGTGAGGTACCACTTGACCTATTCACCAAGGAGGCCGCCGATGCGACAAAGATCACTCTAGATGAGGCCTCACTTGATCATTCTGAGATTGTCCTTATGCGAGGATGGTATGAGTTTATTCGGGATGATGGCGCGACTTATCTGTTCCGCCTCCCGAATGAGAGTCATGTTCGACTCGATTCACTGGAGGATATTGGGTTTCACCCACCTGCTGACTTGCTGACGGTTATAGCCGCTGCCCCAACCTTGCTACAAGAGGCCATGCATGCCCCACCGCGCCATACCAGACGCGCCGCCCAGCCACCGCGCACTTCTACTTCCCAGCCGCGTGATTCACACCGAGCTGATGACTTTCCATTTGCTGGAGCGAGATTCTCTACTGGCGGAATGCCAGATTTCTTCGATTTACCCGAGCAGCCACCATTTGAGGCGAGTCCAGAGGTGAAGTACGACTACAAGATGGAGCGCCGCAGGAGGAAGAACAAGATTGCTCGCTGGTTTTATTCGTCTTTCACAGGTTGTTCGTCTGACCAAGGAGTCCACGAGCCAACCAAGAGAGTACCAGAGCCGCAGAGAGCCAGAGATACTGAGGACCGACGAGATGATGATGATGCGGAGACCGAGTTGGACGACCTTACTTTGGGTCGGTCGACTGCGGCACAGAGAGGCGAGACGATGCAGTTTTCCACAGCACCGAGCAACTTGACGAGTTTCCCGGATGATCCGATGATGATGAGCCACGTACCACCACACTTCTTTGGAGGCACCAGTTCATCTCACGACTTTGACCCTACAGCTGAGAGGAGACGCACTCGCAGTCCTCGCGATTAGACACGGTTCTATCATTTTATTTCCCGCATTTACTTTTATTTTTCTCTGGATTTTTCTTTGCACTTTTGTTTGACTTGGTTTCATTGGGACAGTGAAATTTAAGCCTGGGGGAGGGATTATTATCATTTTCTTTTGTTTTATGGATCTTTGGTGAAATTTTTGTTGTTTGATATGATGCTATTATCACTTTCCACATTCTTTAACTATGATTGAGTGACTCAGCAGTATTGATAAGGACCAACCATATTGAAATACAGAGAGCTTGATAGATACAATACGGAGTAGACCCACGTGATTTTCTTAAATTTTTCAGCAATGCCAGAGCACAATACAGTTAAGTCTGTATCATTTCGTTTATCACATTTGCCATTATGTCTTGCTAAATGTTCGTTCACAAGCATAATTTTTGATCTTCAGCTCTCCCTAAAGACAGTTTGATGAAAGTTTGTATTTGGTAAAAACCTAGTGATGAGGCAGAGGAAAATTCCTTAAGACGCCAACTATTCATCACTAGAAGCTCGGGATCTATGCGGTTAGGAAAATTTCCTACGATACCATTATGCATTTAAACCTTTGAGAACTTGGTTGACAGCGAGGTTAGGAAAGTTTCCTATAATACTACTATTTGCCTAAGCCTTGAGAATTTCAAAAGAAGATAACGAAATGAATAAGTCTGGGGGAGAGTGAAGTAACATGTGCGTTAGACTTTCTTATGATATTGAAAAGGGAAGAAACTTGTTCCTTGGGCAGTACTTCTATGGTTTTGAAATAGCTGTGATGCTTTGGATTGATTGACTTGTGAATTGTGGGGGATACATGGGAAATTGCTAAGTTAAAAGGGAATCTACATGGTAGTCTTGACTTGATTTTTGATAAATCTTTTGTGATACTGATGTGATGTTCTTAATGAGTTCCAACGTTTTCAACACTTTTCCTAGCAGACTTGATTATTTGCTTGAGGACAAGCAAAGGTTTAAGTTTGGGGGAGTTTGATGTATCATGGATTTTACCGATTTTATGTCATGATATGACTGGTTTTATAGAGTCTTTCTAGTGTGTTTTAGGTATTTATACAGATTTTACAAACAACAGGTGTTTTGGAGCAAAAGGAAACAAAAGGAAGCAAAAATAAAAGAATTGGAGCAATTGTCAGAAAAGGAAAGTGTAGAGCCAGAATTGAAATCTGGAAGTCAACGGATAATTGACCGACCTACAGGAAGGGTATAATAGACAAATTACATATCAAATCGAAGCCCCGAGAGTTGACTTTCATTTCCATTTAGAATCGGATCAAAAGGAGTTCTGAAGCTCGAGATATTGTTATTTTACTGAAGAAGGTCTATTCTGACGAATTTTACAAGACTGGCCCGTTTAGCTCCAATCAAGCCCGACTCAAGTTTTAAGGAGGTTTTGACCTAGGCACGACTTTTCTACCTATAAAAAGAGTCTTAAGAGGCAGAGAGCAAAAATCACAACAGAATCAGCATCCATAGCCACCACATACTATTTTGCTTTCTAGATTTCTAGGGTTTTGCTACACTAGTTTTGCTTGAGAGCTTGAAGGGGAGAAGAGATCTGTTCTTCATTCCAATATGCTAAGTTTGTATCTCTAAACCTCTTTACTTTTATGAAGTTTACTTTGTGCATGAGTTTTCCTATGTGCGAGTAGACAACTTGTTAGATCTAGGGTTTTCAATGGTTTTATAGATCTCTAATGCATTCAACATGATATAATCAATATTCTCTACTTTAATGGTATTCTCTACTTATTCTGATCTGGCCATTTAGAATATTGCTCATAGGAGGAGTTACACCAATACACCATTGGGTAATGACTCCAGAACATGGTTTTTAGTAGGTAACCTCGTCCTTGGGCAAACGAGAGTTTGGCTTGGAAGGTTATGAACAATCAGATCTGTTTCATTGCATGTGTTTTCATATTAGGTTTGGAAAGCATCCTTTCTGATCTAATGGTTAACTCATAGGTATAATATCTTGAGAGATCGGTTATTATATATATCGTCTTCTGTGTTCGTGAATCTATTGATTATTGATTGATTGTTGATCTATATTTCCTGCGATTTCCTTTGGATCTAGCGCCCTTAAACCAATGATGAAACATCTCATTTGCTTTAGTCTAATGATATCACTAATAATACTAATCATGCTTTGCTTTGAAAATTTCTAAAGTACCAGATCTGCGGTAATCACTTGGTTCCCTGTGGGATCGATAACTTTTCATGCTACAAATGTACACTGTGCACTTGCAGTTTCTTTAGGTGAAAAAAATTCACGCATCACAAACCCTTCCCTTGGAATCGACTCAACGCATCAAGGCTAGAATTAGATTTGGGAGAAGAGTTTTTCTTCTTACCCATCAAAAGAACGAACCACCAACCAAGATCGAGAAAGAACGAAAACGAGAATCAGCTCAGAAAGAGAAAATTATCTCTCTAGATTTTTATCTCTCTAATGCAGATATAGTTTCTTCTCAATTAAACCTTGGGATCAACACCTTTGAAAGGAAAATGGTCATGAGATCTTGAAATTGCACAATTTTTGGTGAGAATACTAAGCCTTTGTCACTTCCATGAATCTTCACAAATAAAGCTGAATATTACAAAAGAACTAAAAAAAACGAAAAATTAATAGACTGACCCCTTCAAAATGAAGTCATTTTTTTATCAGTTTAAAATGATATATTTTTGTTATTGGTATGGGAGATTACCAGTAAACGCATAACAGTAAACCAAACACCATTCATTACATAATAAATATATTCCAAGTTCAAACTAACAACATATTTATAGCTCTAAACGCAGTTTATAGCGAAAATGAGTCGTACAACTTATATTCACAAACAAGTTTTACAAAAGATATACTATTTACTCCGAATGCCTATATCCTATTACTCCTATTATCTGGTTTTCCCTCTACTGGTCACACGTAAAAGAAAGCAACGAGTGAGTTAACTAATATCACTTAGTAAACCAGAATCTACGAAATTATTAGGCATAACTCCCCGTGAACCAAAATCTATCAACAAACAAGACAGAGAATTCAACAATAAAATAGTCGGAGAAGTGGAAATTTAAACACACAAAATTTCACGATCACAAGTATGCAATTGTGCAATCATGCCACAATAATAAACATGCTTCTACAACAATCCTAGGCCCTTGTGTTACATACTCTCTTTCACAAACACACCGTGTGAACACCTACCCTAAGGCCACAAAGGTCCTTATGGTAGAACATCACAACCGAATCCCATTGAGCAGCTGATGCTTGAATTTATTCACCCAAAATTAACTGTAAATGTACAGTGTACAATTGTAGTATTTAGGTTATCGATTCCACAAAGATTATGTCGAATTTCGATTCTATTAGAATGCAATCTATCTGGTAACTAGTTGTGTAACTTATGAATTAAAAACGCTAGACTTAGGTAAATTGCGGGTAGTATGGGCCATGCACGAAATTGAATGTTGCTCTACTCTTAAACACAAAAGGCAAATGTATACAATACCAAATCTCTTTGCGTATTGCACTATAAATCAACCAACAGATCAGAAAGGATGCTTTTCAACCTAATTAGCTAATGCATGCATTGGGAATAGATTTGATTGTTCATGATCTTCCAAGCTAAACTCTCGTTTGTACAAGGACGAGATCACCTGCTAAAAACAAGGCTCCGGGTTTAGAGTAAAATGGGTGTATGATGCAACAAACCCTAAAATTCAATATTGTAAGTGATCAAGTCAAAATATTCTATGAATTAATATTAAAGCAGAGAGTAGTCATGAATTCAGCAACAATTCGTGCACCTAATGACCCATTAAACCTTTGACAACCTAGATCTAACTAGGGAACTACTCACACATAGCAAACAAACCAACCATAATCATTAATATCAAAGGTTTGCAATATGATGGTGAAATCAAAAGAGACCAGAGCAAAACGTGGCTCTCTCTCTCTGTAAAATCAAGAGAACAGGGGCACAAGAAAACCTTCACACAAGGGTGCTCCCTGAAAACAAGATCTAAGTAACTTTTTGGTGATTTTTGGTAAAGAGATGCTTGAATGCTTCAAAAACTTGATGGAAGTCGTCTCTCTCTTTTTCCTCTGCTTAAGGTCGAATATATAGTCTCTCTAGGTCATGCATGAGTCGGCCAAGAGGTTCTAGCAATTAGGGTTTCGAAAAGAAAGCCCAAAAAGAATTTCCATATTACTAAACCGGCCTCTGAGTCAGTCGACTTCCTCTTCCAGTCGGTCGACTCGGGCTTCGGTTCATTATTCTTCATTTTAGCTTCAAATCTTCTAGATTCTTGTGAAACACCTCAACATGTGGAATCCTCCATTTAACTTGTATAAAATGCAGAAAAGACTCCAAAACAACATAAAATATCATCGTGAAAACCGGTAAAAATATAAGTACATCAGCAGCGATTCAAGTTACACCGTCGGGTAACACTCGACCTCATGCTATAACCCCATGTATCCTAGTCTTCCTATCAATAATGACTATGGAGTTTCAATAGCCACTAAGATAAGGCACAACATAATTAGGACGTATAAAACACCTAAACAACGATAATACTAGAAAACTTGTCTTCAATGACAATGGCTTATACGTAATATTCCACAAGGCAAGCATTCTCAACAATGTTACCTCATGCAACAATCAACAAAACATCTTTGATTAACCTCAACTGAAATCACAAGAAATTAATTAGTCAAAATCACAAAAAATTTTACTCAACACCTCACACAAACAATCACAATTAAGCTGATCTGATTTGGCCACAAAGCCACGTATCAGAAAACATTAATCATGCATGAAAATTCTGTTATATCAGACGATGAACCGGGATGTACAGATTGTTGCTTTCGTGGCTAGATTGCTAAAACGCCCGACCAAACCCACGTTAATCCGCCGGAGCTTCCTTCCTTAACCTCTTGGACTAATGGAATCTTATGATCCCCTTGCATGTAAAAGTTCAACTAGTTAGAAACAAGATTCGTGAATTTTATTCACCCACCGATCAATTCGATATGTGAATTGCAAAACATGCAAGTTTTCTAAAAAGCTAATACGAAATAATCTGAGAAAATCAAAATAGAAATTGCAATGAAATGAGTTGAATACCTTGTAGATTTAAAAAAAAAACGAAGTATTGAGGGTGATAGAACACAAAAATTCGAGTTTGGCAAAAAAAATTATTGTGAATTGAGAAAAAATCGTTTTTGAAGTATAAATTTTATGGAAATATGAAAAAAAAACTGTGATTTTATTAACTATATCAAAAAGGAGTCGCAGAATAAAAACCGCAGTCGGTCGACCTTAATATATATATATATATATATATATTTGATAAGTAAAAACCGATGAATCTATCTTAGTTAAGACTAGAAAGCACGAAAATGTAAATAAAATAAACTAATACAGACTCACAAGTCGATTGACTCCCACTAAGAATTTTTTTTACAGTCTTTAACTTGACTATGTCTGATCATGTACTTTCCTCATTAGAGCTCAACACTGAATGTTGCTCCTTTTCTGGTTCCTCCATGATGGCATCTTCATCTTCAGCTTCAGTAAGATCTATGATCTTATTCTCATTTCATTCCTTTACCTTCTCAAATTCTATGCTTGCAGTGAACATTTGTTTTTTTGTAGAGGTGTTTCTCATATGTCTTTGAATGGGTCTGAAAGTTCCTTTGGGTAAGCAATGCTCAAAACTATGTGGTATATCTCCATTCATCTTTATCTTTTCAGCTTCGTCTGCTTCCTTGGCTTTGAATTTGATATTCCCAGTTTTGCAGTCTATCTCTGCATGGGAAATATGTACGAAACGCCTTCCAAAGATAAGCAAATCTTCAGCTTCTCCATCAAATCTCATGACATAAAAATCTACTGCAAACAAAATGACCATTGGCAAGCAATGGCACGTCCTCTAGCATTCCTTCATATATTCTATAAGCTGCATCAGCAAATCTTAACAAAAATTGCTTATTCAGTACCTTATAAAAAATTCAACACGTGAGCAACTGAAAGTGGCATCAAATTAACTCCAACTCCAATATCACCTCATTGATATTGCCTTGTTGATCACATTATCACACATCTTTGATAGCCCATTATAGAATTGTTCAGCCTTCATCTTCTCATTCAATAGATAAGGAACAAGTTCTTTCAGATGTAACTCCATTCCACATTGCTACATTGCTCCATTAATGGACATATCTCTTTGCATTCTTTAATGAACTCCTCAACATCATAATTGAATTGATCCTTAAGTACCTTGATTGACTTGGAGTAGAAAGGGATTCTTTTGTTTGCTGGAGAACAACATTCTACTGGCGTCATGCCAGATTACTTTGATCTACCGGACCATCCACCATTTGAGGCGACTCCCGGGGCGTAGTATGAGTACTTGATGGAGCGCCAAAGAAGGAAGAACAAGATGGCGAAGTGGTTTTGGTCGTTTCTTAATGGCTGCACAAGTTCACAGAGGGCACACAAGCCTACCAGGAGAGTTCATGTGTCACAGCAAGAGGAGAACGAGAGAAGACGACGAGATGATGAGGATACGAAGATGGAGTCAACCGACCAAGTAACTGAATGGAAAACCAGAAAGCCTGATAGACATTTTCATAGTTAGACCCATGACTTTGGCTATTCAGCAATGCCAGAGCATTATACAGTTAAGTTTGTACTACTCTTTGGTTATAGATAGCTTTGATGTTTTGCTGGGTATGAGATTTTTCTGTGTAGTTATAGTTTCCAACTGTCCCTTTTAGATGATTTGAGAATAACTGAATAAGTATTTAACTGTCAAACCTAGTGATGAGGTCGAGAAAATTTTTAAGGACACCAACTTTTCATCACTAGAAGCTCGGGATCAGTACGGCTAGAAAAATTTCCTGCGATACCATGATGTACTTGAACCTTTGAGAACTTGGTTAATAGCGAGGCTAGGAAAATTTCCTATAATGTCATTATTCGCCTAGACCTGGTGAGATGTAAAAAGATAAGTAATGAAATGAATAAGTCTAGAGGAGATTGAAGAAACCTATATTCTTGAAGAAAATTTTGTGTTCAGTATGATTTTATTGACATGTTGTTGAGGTCGCAAAGAAAGAAATGGTTACTAAATGATAATGGTCTGATCATAGTTTTTACTGGACTCTTAACCTCACTAGTTTAGCTCTTTGTTTGCTCGAGTGCGAGCAAAATCTGAGTCTTGGAGAGTTTGATGTATCGATATTTTTACCGGTTTTCACGTTCATATTCTCGATGGTTTTGGAGCCTTTTCCATGTTTTAACCAGGGTAAACAGAAGAATTCACGAGATGAATCATTTTTGGAAGACTTGGATGATTTGGAGCAGAAATGAAAGATTTATCGAGAAGAGATGAAGTCGACCAACTGAAACTTGTTAAGGCCGGTCAGAAGAAAGAAATTTTTTTTATGGGCTTTTCTCCAAACCCTAATGATTCAAGGATTCATTATCGACCTCATGAACGACTACTGAGTTATAAATACCCTCCTAAACTCAAAGATTAGGTCAAGCCTTCAAGAAGCAATCACCCTTTGAAGATCTAAAGGAAAAGTCACCCAAAACTCTTCTCCTTGCCTCAAGAAATTACTTTGTTCCTAAGTTCCTTTGAAGTTCTACCCACTGAGGATTTTATAGAGAGAGAGACCCACGACTTGTTCTATTTTTTAAACTCTAGTCTCTACTTTTATGCAAGCTATTAATATTAATATTGATAATGGTTTTGCTTGCTATGTGTGGATAGTTTACTTATTGAATCTAGGGTTTTCAATGGTTTTCTAGATCAGATGTTGTATTTAAAATACTAGACAAGATACACCATTTAAAATCTTGTATGAATATAATTAATGTAGAAAGTCAATACTGATAATATCATTTTAAATGTTGTATAGACAAGACAAGATACTAGACAAGATACATCATTTAAATGCTAGATTAATTTAAATACTATCCTTAGTATTTAGATTACTTTCAATTAATGTAGAAAGTCAATACTGATAATATCATTTTAAATGTTGTATCTTGTCTAGTATCTAAATTACCTAGATTACTTTAAGCTTTCTAGTTAAGAATTGAAATTCGACTTAATTTCTATGGGATCGATTAACCTTTCATATTACAATTGTACACTATGCATTTGCAATTAGTTTAGGTGAAATAACTCACGCATCAAAGCTGCGGGGATAGCGCGATAAAACGCCCTTTTGGGGGCGGATTATGCTTCGTCCCGACAACATAGATGTTCTTTTGGGCGGCATGGATGGAGTCAGTAGCTCTGAGGTGTTTGTTCTGTCCAATTTCCTTCTCTGTGCCGGCGACATGGAGTCCATTCTTGCGCACATCTCTTCTTCGTGGTAGACTGATACATCTCCACTAAAAAGACTATTTCTTGATATTCACAGCTTCAAATGGTGCTCGGTCAGGTTTGCTGGAAATCTTATTCAATTTCTTATAACGTGTATTAAGAACACTAAAGCTAAATCCAACTGAACCACCCTCGTTAGAGCCGATCTTTCAGGCTCATGTGATTGATCATTTGCCACCAATTTTTCTCTTTGGGCCAAATTGTGCATTTTCCTCCATGAGAACCAAATACTGCTCAAACAATATCTAAACCGTATCAAAAGAGATCCAAATTCATCCTTCTTGACTCTTTTAAACCACACTTTTCCTGCTTCAAATGCTTTCTATATGGCTCTTTAGCTCCACTAATCTCTTTTATGCGCTACTTTGATTCTGGTTGGCTCCGCTAAGCTCCATAGTCCATGAAAGATAATTTTCGCGACCTATTGATAATTCAAAACACCAAATGCATGAATATGTACAAGATCCTAACTCTAGATGCAATGATATAGTTTTCAGTTGCTACGCAATTTTATAAACCGGGTTTCTGGCTTGTCATTAAGTTCCAAAACCGATCAATCAACACATTCGTAATTTCTCAATTATTTGTATTTCACCTTATGAATAGGTAGAAATAGTGGAAGAGAGAGTGTCGATCCACAAGGAGGACGAAAGATGCTAATTCCTTGTACTAGATGTTTCACTTAAGTTAAGACAATTGTTTATTGATAATTGAACTAATCTACTATACAATTAGATAAACATAATTGAATGAAAGCAAATTAAGGAGGTGGATCAAGGAATCAATATGAAGGATCAAGCTAAACTAGTATTGGGTTTCCATGATTCTACCAAGGCTCACTTATTGCACAATCTAGTAATTAGAGAACAATATTGGCATAATCAATTCACGCTAATGATATCAACTTATCTAGAATTAAAGGACCTAGCAAGGCTTTCACGAGCTAGATAGCGACCAATCCTAGTCGTTTAGATCCTTCCCTAATCGTGTATAACAGGAATAGCGAAATTTTCGTGAGCTAAACAACATCTTGTTCAATTGAAAGTTGGTTGAGGCATTTACACAAACACCTAGAGTGCATAAAGCCCTCAGATTAGATTTTGGGATTAATTACTTCCCTAACCACCTAATAAAGCCAATCAATTGATATATATCTCTGAATCTAGCCTAGAACATGAATACCTAAGCCTAATACAACTTAATCAAGACTCATCCTCAACCATTTATTGAAGACTCTCTCTTGGATATTAATCCATAGAGCATAAAGAGAAAATAAAAGCAAAGAGATGTAAATAACATAATGGAAAATGCAATTAAAATAAGCAAACACAATATTCAACAATTATAAATAAATGATAGAGAGCAAAGATCTCTTAAGCAACCAAAATCACTAATTTTCTACATTGTAAAAGCTTTACCTTTAACCTAATACATAAGGATCGATTTATATTAAGTGAGAGAAGCTGCGGGGGTAGAACGGTAAAACGCCACCTTGAGGACGGATTTTGCTTCGTGTCGGCGGAATGGAAGCTGTTTTGGGCGGTAGGGAAGGCTGAGCCTTCAAATTCTTCATTTGTGCTGTCGGCCTGTTCTGCTTGTTTTATGGTTCCATGTTGTCCCGAATTCTCTTCGTTTGATTTCTTATGCGCTACTTTGATTCTGGTTGGTTTCATTAAGCTCCATTAATCTCAAATGCTCCTTCTTGCAACCTAGAGACATTCCAAATCACCAAATGCATGCATATATACAAGATCCTATCTCGAGATGCAATAAGATGATATTTAAGCAGAAATGCGGTTATTTACACGATAAAGCGGTGTCTTGGATCTAAAAACCGTGTACAAAGGAGTCCTAAGAACCGAAAAATTTGGGACTCATCAATCATCTATCTCGTATTCTTCGATTGGTATTCATGGGTAAACACTCTGATTGTTGCACCATGTTCGATAAACGCTCTTCTTTGGCAGTGTTTGCATCAAAGGGCAGCCAATCTCATCATCAGAAGCTTTAGGTCGGTCGATTTCTTCGAGAGTCCACCGACCTTGGATACGTCGAACGACTACATCGGACACACTTTCTTCACTTGTCTCTTATGCAGCAACTTCTTAATCAATCTTCTTCATTTGAATACCCTTGAGTGTACCAGGATGTCTAACGACTCTTCTGACCTATACAAATCTCTCAAGCTCATCCATCCTTGCATGTAAGCTTCCAATATCACGCTTGAGGTGACCTAACTTCGCATCAAAGTAGTACAAGAGATTAACCATTTTCCTTGAGAGAACATTATATGTCTTGTTCTGAATCTCCAAGATATTCTCAATTAAGTGCTCCATTCCGTTATCTAGTGGTGAAGGTCAGTAAAACGATATTGGGTCTGAATATCCATTATGGTATCTTGAAGCTCTCATGAATTTAACATCCGGTTTCTCTTCAGCTTTCCATTCCTACTTTCCTTGCATCTTTCTTTGCTGATCAAAGACAAAAGAAGAAAAAAAAAATAGTAAAAACTTTCATCATAATTTCCTAATCCTAATAAGAATCAAAACACCGATAATCCCCGGAAACAGCACCAGAAAAACTTGATGTGTGAATTATTTCACCTAAAAACTAACTGCAAGCGCACATTGTACAATTGTAGGACTTAAGGTTATCGATCCTACATAGATTATGTCGAGTTTCAATTTAAATCAAGAAATCCTTCTTTAAAGAAAATTTAGTATCTAGTAACTTATCAATCAACTTAGCTTGTAAACTTATATTATTAAAAACGCTAGATCATAGGGAGAACCGTATGATGTATAGATCAGCACCAATCAACAAACAATAGATTCTAGAACACATAAGACGTTTTTATATTATCTCCTAATTTCTTGGTAGATTACACCTACTTGTTAACCACTAGGCAAGAAATAAACTTTTCAACCTATGGAAGCTAACGCATGCAATGAATATGGATCTAATTGTTCATGATTTTTCAAGGCAGAGGATGATAGTGTTCAAGGACAAAATCACCTACTAAAAAGGATGTTAGGGTCGTGTTTTCATATGGTGTATAAGATAACCAAACCTAGTAATTAATATTTTGATTAATCAAGTCAAAATATAGCATGTAGTACTGTTAAAGTAGAGAATTATACTGACCATACATATTGAGTGCTTTAAAGATCTATGAAACCATTGAAAACCCTAGACCAACAAGTATTGCATAATCATATCAAAATCAAAGTATTGCATAAAAATAAAAAGATTCAGAGTTTAGAATAAAGAACATGTTGTGTCTAGATCTCTCTCCTTATAAACAAAAAGTATCCTAGAAATAAATATCAAAGAAACCTTAAGAACAAAGGTGGCTTCTTGAGGCAAAAGATTTTTTTGGTGGTTTAAGTGTCTTGAGTGTTTTTGCTTTTGAAACTTAAAAGGTTGAAGGCTTAACCTAACTTCAATGATAGAGAGGGTATATATATATAGCTCCATGAGTCGTGCATGGGTTATAGATAATGATGCAAAACTTCGGATCTTGAGAAAAGCCCGTGAAATGATTTTCTTATATTATGGCCGACCTCGAGGGTCGGTCGACTCCAACTTATAATCGGTCGACTTCTTATCTGTGACAACTTATTCTTCACTTTCGCTTCAAATCGTCTAAATCCATCCAAATGTCTCATCACGTGAAATACTTCATTTATTCTGCTAAACCATGAAAAATACTCCAAAATCGTATAAAATATTTAGGTGAAAACCGGTAAAAATATTAATATGCTTTTAATATAGCTAAATTGATATTACCTTTTGCTTTTGTTGATATTTCCAAAACTTGCATATTTTCATTCATTTTGGTTTGGTATTGTTAAATATGGTTAATAACATTGCTTAGGTTTTTTCTAATTTCTCTATTTACATTTTAATTCCATCATTTTCATATCACTTTTTCTTATTGCATTTCATTTAGGATCATTAGTTCAAAATTTTTTTTTTGATATAGCTTTCCAGATTGTTTGCATTCTTATTGCATAAGATTATATCCTCGTGGTTCAGTCCTAAGCTATAATATATTCTTCAACTTAGGACTTAGTTTTAGAACATCTACAAAATTTTAAAACTTAATTCTCACAACATTATGCTCTATAAAAGCTCCCTATTGTAGTTATTTTTCTATTACTTGTTTTTTTAGTATTGCTAGTTCTATTTTTTGAGTATCAACTTTAAAATTGCTACAGTTAACATGCTTTATACTTGAAACGATTTAGAGACTTAAGTACAACACTTTGAAGTTAAAAGAAAAAAAAGAAACATCATAATTTCATTAGTCACTAAAATGAATCTTCAGCATATAGCATTGGCATGAAAAAGTCAGACTATGAACCAAGGGGTTAAAATGATAACAGTTGACCCAAATAGAATCTGACGTCACACATTGACCAGGGAAGCTGAACTAATCTCGTGATTATAGAAATATATTATATATGTATGCATTATTTATTGATTTTTTTTCATTGCTAAAATCGTTGCTTGGGAATATCCAACACATGTGGCGCCTTTATCTTTGAGCTGTGGTGTTGTCTTTTGAATCATTTACAAAGCAAAAAGAGAAGAAACCTACAAATAATAATTTTAAGAGAATGAGAAGATTAACTACAAACTAACGTGGATGTATTTTGAGAGGTCGTCTGGCTATCTTAAAGCGTAAGAGGGCATCAAACTGACAGCTATCAACATCAACATTATACATAATTAAATAAATAAAAAAAACATTATACATAAATTTCACTAGTAATAATCTATATCCCTATTGATTCCTATTCTATTTATAATCATATATGGTCGTGCGTGCAAGGATTCTCTCGAGTAGAAAGAACCATCAGAAAAAGTTGTAAGAGTTAACACATCAATTATACTAGTAACAGTCTTATACCATTTACCCGATTTTAATCTGAAAATGAAAAAAAATGAAAAATAGATTTATTTAGTTAAAAGTTGGTCGTGCGAGCAAGGATTCTCTCGAGTAGAAAGAAGAACCATCAGAAAAAGTTGTAAGAGTTAATACGTAAATTGTACTAGTAACAGTCTTATACCATTTACCCGATTTTAATTTGAGAATGAAAAATAGATCTATTTACTTAAAGGGAAGCTGTAAAACAATGATTAACTTTCCTTACAAAACGAAAACGTATAGCTTGAACCATAACCGGTCTAAACATATTTGGTGTCTAAAGCACACCACAAAAATGATGATTTTTATATACAGCTAAAATAATTTTTTTTCAAATAATCAAACCGAAAAAGACATTTTACAAATTTGTCTTAATGAGAAGAAAAAACAAAACAACGACTAATTTCAAAATCGAACTTTTCGAAAATAAAGTAAGAGCAAAACAACGATCAACTAAAAAAATATTTGAAAAAGAGAAAAAGTAAGAAAAGAAAGAAAAGAAAACTTGCATGAACAAGAAAGAAAATTAACTCTTCTTTTTTTTATTGAAATACTTATCTCTTAATATAATTTATATCATTAAATCTATATATATCAAATTTTTGGAAGTCTTTTCTCATGAAGCCATATCATCAATTGATCTCTTATAACTATGACACCTCATCAATCATATTTTAATGTTTAAAATTTACTCTATTAAATTTCATTAGGCTCATTAATACATTTGTTTATCACTAGACTCATTAATACATTAATTAAAAAAATTTATGATTCAATCTATTAAAAAAATATTATTAGAAACATAAGTCTAATATTAATCATTTTTTATTAAAATAAACATTAAAAACACACTAAAATTTGTATATTTTATTATTACAACTTATTATCCATCTAAATATAATAGTAAAATATTAAGTTGAACTTAATCGGTTTATCATGCACTTATTAAATAAAAGTTTTATGACTATGATAATACAAATAGTTTTTTTGGGATGTTTTTAGGAGTTTTCGAAAAACTTAGATAAAGACCTCGAGCCTTTCATGTTGTATGCAAAAAATGCATGTTACAGGAAGCATACTAAGATATCATTAATTGATAACATGTAAGGACGAGCGAGAACTACAAAGGATACCATAATACCAGATAGAGAAATATGAAAAGAGAATAGAGGTTAGGTTTAACTAGGTCAAAAGTGGTGTATATTGTTTAACATGTCGTGTTGAGAGTATACTAAAAGAAACAAAATGCTCAAGGTCTACTGGAAGAAGGTTTGATGCTTCCATAAGGATATTTATGTTTGATAAATAGACATCCGACTTAGATTCCAGAAAAGATAAGTGTAGGTATGAGTTTTTCTCTAACGTACAATTTTAATCTATTGGGAGCTCTATCCCTCTTTATTATTAAAATTATAGGAAAAGTTGTAGGAGTAAATTGACTTAGATTTTTAAATTAGATTTTGCATGGTTCGATTGGATTGTACTTAGCTATGAAAATTAGATGTTTTATTGGATCTTGAGAAGTTAAATATTATAAAGAGAGTAAGGAATGATTAGGGTCTACGGGAAGAAGCCCAGACGTTTTCATAGGAGATCCATGTTGATAAATATACATCTAACTTAAATTCTAGAAAAGAGAAATGTAGTTATTATGAATATGATTGAAGATCCATATATGTGGTTTTCTCTAAAGTAGGATTTGAATCTCTTGAGAGTTTTCTTCATATTAAGAAAACGATGGGAGGGGGTTGTAGCAGTGAATTGGCTTAGATTCTTAAATTAGATTTTTTTTTTTTTTTGTTGGATTGGATTGCCTAGCTTGGTTCGTGCTTAGATATGAACATTAGATAACCGACTTTATGGTTCTTTTGGCTACGTAACTTGACGTTAATAGCTAAAAAGGTCGAGTAGCTTATAAGGTCAATTGTATCTTAATACTATTAAAAGTGAAGTACAATTAAGAAAATACTTTTATCCTTACACCTAAAATTACAAATATTACCAATACCATTATGATCAAAATAAAGCAATTGAACAAGAGTATTTTAGACACAAATATTACTAAGAATAATTCACTCACTGCTATCGCATTATTCAATGACTCAAACACAATTGACTACAAATACACCGATTTCATACTAAGTTTAAATTTCTTTTTCCGTCATCATCTACACATATAACTTACTATATAAAAAAGATTACATCTAAATTAAGTTTATTTGTCGAAAAATATAATCAGAAGACAAAGCCGCTCACGCGTCAGGCACGGGTCAAAACCTTAGGTACGCGATTTGAATAAAAAATATTTAGATGCTTTCAGTTCGATCTTAAGAATGAGAAGTAAAAATTTACAAACTCTTAACCCTTTTATAATATATCATATCAAAGAATTTAATAATTATAGTAAAATTTATTTGTTCTCTACATGAGATATATTTTACCATGTAAACTCATAGACGTGGATTCTTTTAATTTTGCCTCATATTTTCTAACAATGTGGCAAAAAACATGTTAAACCAATAGTTTGTGATTTACAATTTGTTCTTATTGAGAAAAAAGAATGTATATCTTACACTATACGTTACTTCATTTTCAAATCTTTCATTTTTATAAAAGAGCTAACTTAGTTTTTAGTCTGTTTTTTCCAAGTGATGCAGAGACAAATACATAATCATGTCATCGAACACCTGTTCGAAGATATTTTTCAATCCAATATATCTTTATGTCGAAGAATTAAAATAAACATTTCTCAAACATAATAAAAGGAACCGGCGTTTTATTTCACTATAATATTGAAATCTTTTACCATTACTTCAATTTTATTAGCACAATATAAGTTATTTTTATAGAATCATTTATGATTTGGTTTACATTTATTTATTTTGGTTGAACATATGATTTTTCAAATTGGTTTTGTTTTTAGTTTGTTTTACAACTATATGTCATGATAAATTTAGTTAATTCGTTCACTGTCATCGCATTATACAACTATTCAAACTACTACATAATCATAGATTTTATAACATGTTTAATCTCAAACATTTCCCATCATAATCTGCACGTTAATCTTAATATATAAAAACAAATACATCTTAATTTATTGTATTAATTTATTGTATCCGTTGAAACATTTTCTAAAAAAAGATAAAGCAACCCGCGCGCGTCATTGCGCGGATCAAAACCTAGTATGCATAGAAAATGCATGTTTGGTATAGAAAAATGGTAGTAGCGCTTACAATGTAGTATTGATTGCTTTATATGTCGTTTTTGGAAACCAATATACATTTGAAACAAAGCACGGGGAACTGAAAGTTTGGGATAAGGGCTTTTAGAACCCGAATAAAAAAGAAGTACATGTCCTATTAGAGATATTAAAAGATGACAAGCTAAAAAAAATTGGTTGGTCATTGTTCAGTTACATTTTCGAAACCTGGCAGTTGATTTAAGTTGATATTCAATTAAGGATATCAATTTTATAGGATTTTTAAAAAGTCACGAATGACCAGTTCGACCTTCGGAGATACAAAATTATTCATTTTGATGGTAAAATATCTACATCTGATCATATTTGATGAAGGGATGCTTCTAGGAGCTTTTAAAAACTTAGATAAGGACTACATGTTACATGAAACATCTACTAAAATATCCTTAATTGATAACATGTTAGGAAAAATATTTGAGATCACGAGCGAGAAGTAGAAAGGATACCATAATATTATATAGAGAAATAAGAAATATGAAAATGGGAATGAAGGTTAGGTTTAACCAAGTCAAAAGTGGTTCAACATGTTGTGTTGGGATTATACAAAGAGATTACAAAATGCTCAAGGTCTATAAGAAGGTTGGATGTTTTCATAAGGAGATCCATGTTTGAGCAAACATCCAACTCAGATTCCAAAAAAAATAAGTATAGATATGAGTTTTTCTCTAACGTAGGATTTGTATATAATTGGAGCTCTATCCTTCTTTATCATGCAAATGATGGAAATAGTTGTAGGAATAAAATGATTTAGAATTTAAAATTGGGCTTTGCGTAGTTTGATTGGATTGTGTTTAGCTATGAATATTAGATGTCCAACTGTAGGGTTTGGTAGACTATATAATATACAAAAAAACATTAAGAAAAAAACACTAAAAAATGAATTTACGAAATAAACAAAAAAACAAATCTGTAACTCAAGAAAAAAAAAACATAACCAACCAGAATAAAAAAACTACAAACATACTATACTAAAAAAACATTAAGTACAAGTTTAAAACAAATAAATAAGAACTAAATTTCATACTAGACAAAAAAAAAAATGAATATTTAAAATATAACCAAAATATAATCTAACCAAAAGAATATGGCAAATAAAAAATACATCTTTAAAAAATATAAAAACCACATAAACTCAATGTCTTTTTGAACAATGAAAAAAAAATGACAGACTCTCAAATAAAATATTTTTAAAAAAATCGACTCATAAAAAAAAACTGTCCGAAAGGCAGGTCATCCACTAGTATAATATATATACAATAAAAAGAATTAATATAATAAGAAAGGAAATAAAATTTAGTTAGATGTGATAAAGAAAAAGAATAATATTTAATACATATACAGTAAAAGTAAATTAATTAATGTTGTAAAAAAGGAAATAAAATCAATTACTAATAAGGTAAAAAAGGTAAAATGAAATTAATTTCGTTGACGCAATAAGAGGATTAAACCAGGTCTTTATTTAGCTTTTTTAAGTGTCCTAACCATTAGATTAAGGGAATACATCAGTACATAAATGTTGCCCCAAAAATTATACGAATTTCGATGCCTAAAGCCTTTGTTTCATAGATTTTAGCTAACATCCGGTCCTAGTTAGAGCAATAATTGAAAAAAGAAAATGACACAATTATAGTAGATTTTGACTGTATTTCAGAATTTCGAAATAATTAAATCATAAAATAAAAAATTTATTGTAAAAAAAACCTTTCGAATTCACCATTTTCTCTCTAACAAAAGTTTGCCATCTACAAAAAAAAATTAATAAGCGATCTCAAGACTAGCGATTTCGTGTTATATATAACAAAAGTTTTTTTTTAATTATTAAAAGATTTTGGATCAAAACATATATATCATCTAAATCCAGAATCATAACATATTATATGGTCTTGTTTCAATCATCACTCGATCATGTGATCTTTTTCCTTTCGATTTAAATTTAGATTTCAACTACTTCCTCTCTCACCCAAAAATGAAAAAGAGGTTGTTAAAATCAACTTCACCTCTTGAGAAAGAGGTGTGCCGCGACGAGGCAGTGTGATTCTGTCGAGGAAGACGAGAAACGAACTGAATGGCCGCAGCGATCTATCAATGGTGGTGATGAGACGAGAACATGAGATACTATAGGCCATGATGTTACAGCAGTTAGGATTTTGTTCACAAAGTAGAGATAATTTCAATTTTATTTTCTGATAGTTTCTCAAATGAAGAAACTAATTGTTCACATTCCATTTGTTAGTTTTATTGCTGATTTTCCAAAGTTGCTTTTTAAAGTGTTAATTTATGTTTATTTAGTGATAGTGTCAGAGATCAATTGTTAAAGCACAAAGTGTTTAAAGGTCTGGTTTTTTAGACCATGGAGATCCTGAGTTCGAAACACATCTATGTTACATTAAAAATATATAAAATAAAATCTTAAGTTTTTTAAAAAAATATAAATTAGAATGGCATTTCCATTAATATAAGTTTAAATTTGGGTGATGATCATTTCGTTTAAAATTTGTAACGTTCAAGTAAAACATCTTCCAATGGTTATATCCATACCGTTTGACTAATTATTTTTTAGGTGTAATTGGGAATTGAACAGATCATAGCGAGTATATAGTTATGTAACATATCATAACGAGTGTAATTACTTAGATATTTGTTTTCTTATCGTGACTTGCTCAAACTATTCATCGATACAACTATACACCAAATCTAAATAAAACATTGTATAAGTCCATGATTCTGGGGTTGATACATCACAATAATTTTTTCTCCTAGTTACTTTTTCATACATTCAATATTTTCACTAGAAACAGAGTCAGTCCCGGGTACAAGCTAATCAAACATATGTTTTGGAGCCGCTGAGTTGTTAAATTATTCGAAGACCAATTTTTCAAATAAATTCATTAGTTCAAATAGTTTTTTAAAAAGGTGATGTGCTTGGTAATGTCTTCTTTTTTTTCTGCAAGACGTCATTTTTTTTTTCTTTACTTCTAGCCTTTTGAAACTGACTTGCTTGGCTGCTTTGATCATCAGCATTTATTTAGTCTGATAGTTCCAATCTTCTTGCTTGCATTTTATTGTTTTTAACTTAATACCAAACATCCTTTATCATAAAAACTTGATACCAAACATGAAAAATATGCTAACTCAATTTAAATTTTGGAGGATGTATTAAGATACCAGTGACTAAAGACAAATGTTTTAACTCAAGCTTAAAATATATAGAAAAAGATAAAAACTTCTTTTAAGTTCAATAATTAGCTGGTTACAAAAATACTTTATTCCAAATATGATTATAATGTTTGATTGGTTAACATATTAATTATATCCATCACTTCTCATGATCCTATGTATATATTTACACATACAACTTCCCTCAATCATTCCTTCAATTCTCACATAACTAATCGGATTTTCATCTTTTGAGAAAAGTCGCTTAGTGCTTTTTGATCTCAAAAATGGAGGCCATGGGAGAATGGAGCAGCAGTCTAGGTGGAATGTATACAGAGGAAGCTGACTTCGTGAATCAGCTCCTTGCCTCCTATGATCAACCCTGTGATGGTACGTCTTCGGAGACAGACCTCGGCCAGTCCTCTCATTGGACTGGCGGCTTCTGCTTCTCCCAAGGAAGCAGCAGCTACTGCGCCGTGGTGCACCCCGATGATGAAAACAACATTCATGAGAATGTGATGGTCAACACGAATATGTACCTGGTGGGAGAGGAGGAGACGAGTGAGTGTGATGTGTCGGGCAGGAGCCTCTTGCCTTTGGAGACGGTTGAAGAGACCAACCACGATGATAATCTTCTTCACCCTGAAACTTCTTTGACGAAGACCGATCATCAGAAAATTTTCAACGCTCCCGAGAATTCCAAGAAGAGGTCGCGTACCACATCAATTGACGTAAGTCGTCTATATGTTTTTTTTTGTATATTTTAGGATCATCCCACATCAATAAAAAATTAGGAAAGACCTAAAGTAATAATATATAAAAGAATAAAGGATATAAATTTATGTAAAACGGTTTGTCTGGAGTGGAAAGCACGTAATGATTCACAATAATCTTCCGAAAATATTAAAGCTAGATTATGTTTATTCCTGATTGGACGTATCTATACAATTTTCTTGATCATCATAACCAATCCAGAAAAAAAAGAGAGCCAGCAAGGCACGGAGGACTCAGAAAAGCATAGAGATGAGTGGCGAGGATAAAGAAACCGAGAAAGCTGCAGGGAAGAGAAAGAAGAAGAGCAGGACCACCTATTGTTCGGATGACGAATCCAAAAGTGAAGACACTTCTTCCGGTTGTGACGACTCTAATGCTCTTCTTAACCTCAATGGCAAGACGAGGGCCAGCCGCGGCGCTGCCACTGATCCTCAGAGCCTTTACGCTAGGGTAATTTTTACATGCATTTATATATAAACCGCATCAAAATTGGTAAAAAATTATAAACACAAAATTTCAAACCTATCTAATTATTTTTCCCCATTAATTGTTCATTATATTGGATGTTATAGATTTATTTCAAGAAAATAGACACTGAAAATACTAACTTTAAAAAAAAAAAAAAGTTCTGATGAGTCAGTCTTATGCTAAATAAGATCTGTCCCTAATGGAACAAAGGTATATAAGATCTGTATATGCTAATAACCATTATGTAAAAATGCTAATATCAAATATGTAAAGCATAAAAACAAAACCCATTTTTTTGATGTTGCAGAAAAGAAGAGAGAGGATAAACGAGAGGCTGAGGATTTTGCAAAATCTTGTCCCTAATGGAACAAAGGTATATGCATTAAATTCATGCAAACACTGTATTTTGACGAACTTACTACGTGATCACGCTTAAGCCAAAAAAAGAAAAAAAAATTACTACGTGATCACATCAAGTACTTACTTGATTTCATTTCTTGACTAATCTAAGAGTGGAAAATCTGTTATGTAACAGGTCGATATTAGCACGATGTTGGAGGAAGCAGTACAGTACGTCAAATTTCTGCAGCTCCAAATTAAGGTACTTTTAAGCTTTCAATGATTTGAAGTCATATATGATATAGAAACAATTATACCGTAGATATAATGATTTATCGAAGGTGGAGAATTGAAATAATATAATGTTACGTACAGTTGTTGAGCTCGGATGATCTATGGATGTATGCGCCTATTGCTTACAACGGGATGGACATTGGCCTTAACATGAAACTCAACTCACTCATTTGATTCAAAAGAAAGCTGCGGACTTCTTTTTTTTTTGATCAAAAGCTGCGGATTTTAATTCTAACTATATACATAAATAACCTGAAGTGTAATAGTTTTTTTTTTTCTTCTTTCATAAATTCTCGTAGGATGGTTAATATACGAGAAATAAAGACTCACTCCAGTCTATTTTAGTTCATTTTGTAAGCTGAGTTGTACCCAATATTTTTTGATTCGTGAGATATTTTTTTGTTAAAATATTTTTTGATTCTTGACATATTGAAAATGGATTAGATTCTTTTATTCTTTTTGGTTAATGTAACTAATGATGTGGTTGAGAAGCATATAGTCAGATAGAGCATGAGAATGCATCTTCTTGTATACGTAGTCCACTGCATATTGAATATCAAAACGTTTCAAGGTAAAATATTGCAGTTTCCCGGTCAAATTTCTCAATCAAGAAGGATTGCTAGATTGCACATGCTAGTGGTGTTGGATTGAGAGAGTAGTCTGACATCCTTGCAATGGCCAGCAAGTCTTATGCATACTTGTACTGAGATAAAAAGAGCCTCTCTGAATAAAATTGGTCTTGAATACCAAGAAAATGGTGCAACAGACCAAGATCCTTCATCTTGAATTTTGTATTCAATGCCATAAGCAAAAAGGGGAGAAATGTTGGATTCTTTCTTTTAATGATATCAATATCATCAACATATATAAGCACTATATGTTTTTGATGTAGATAAAGAGAGATGGATTGATCGTGCTTGGTGCAAACGAAACCAAATTCAAGAAAATAATTACTCAATCTTTCAAACCAGGCTCTAGGCGGATTATAGTCCATAGAGAGATTTTTGAAGCTTGCACACATGATCAGGATGAACCCTATCCACAAATTAGGTTAGTTGATTCATATAGATAGTTTTGTTTAATCTCCATGCAAGAAGGTTTACTTGGCATTTATAACTATTCTTATCGTGCAATTCTGACCACAGTACTAAAACTTTCAAGGTTATTTATCAATTCTTCATAATTCCTTTTGTTACTATTATGACTTATAGTTTGTCCAATGTTCCATCAGCGTGTAGTTTGGTCCTCAAACACATACTTACAGCCTAAGACATTCATGTCAAGAAAGTAAGGAACTAGAGATTGGGATTCTCAATAGTTGTTGATTTTCTCTTGAAATGCATTAGTCTAACATGGATCTTCAAGAGCTGCTGAGATGGATTTTGGTTGTTTTTACGAGTGAGTAAAGCATGAAAATGTGGAATGACAAAGAGTGTACTGTAATCACACAGTAGGACACGAGATGGCGCACAATAGTTTCTCTACAAAGAATATACTTTGATTAGAGACTCTTATGATACACTTACAAGTAATATCAAATCGCTCTTCTTACAAAAGAACTCGTTCTCTAATCCCCCAGATGATCAAAGCCCTATGTTCTATTACAAACCCTTGGCTATAGATCTTTCTCAACTAAGCCCTATGTTGTGTTTCAAACGCTTAGCTTTACATCTTTCCCTCTCTATTACAACTTGTGAAGTGATGACCCTCATACACAGGTCTTCGACTCTTTATATAGTTAGAGTGATTTTCTATGTTTCCTTTTCTTGCAACAATCGGAAATCCCTTAACTTCCTCTCTGATTGATTTCCAAAGTTTCCTTATTTGCAACATTTGGAAATCCCTTAACTTCCTCCCGATCATTGATTGCTTTGATTACTTAAATTAAGGATTCTTGATTCCGCTCCAGATTCTTGATTGCTGTCAATCTCTAATCTCTAGAATCTTCAGATTACATCACCCTTGATGTCCGCATTTCAGAATCTTCTCCATTGATCTCGCACGCAGTATTCGGTGTAGTACTTTGTGTGTCATCGCTCCAACTGCCACACAGCGTACATCACCGGCTGACTTGCAATCTCAATCTCCCCCTTTTTAGCTGAATTTGACACCTCAAGCATCTGCAAGATATCAACTCAAGTACACATACCACGCAGCAATAGATACATAGCCATTATAAAAATACTAATGCATTAAGAACCCAGAATGACAATGTTTGAACATAAAACAAGAGAAGACAAACACACAAACTTTAAACCTTAAAGCTTTCTGTCTCTCTAGGGAAAAGCAAAACAACAGAAAACGCAAAAAAAAAAAAAAAAAAAAAAAAAAAACAGCCTTCAACTGTAACATCAGCTCCCCCTGAATCCTTAGAACTCCTCAGAGCCACTAGAACTTTCTTCTCCCCCTGTTTGAGTGCATATTCAGTTAAAAAAAGCAAGTCAAAAAACACTCTTAAAAAAGACAGGATTACTTACCTTCTTCTAGTGTGGCAAGGGTGTCTTGCAACTTGGTGATTGTGTCACGAAGTGCCTCAATAGCTGCCACAGTATGAACTCGTCTAGTGAGAATTTTCACCTTGATTGTCTCGTATTTCTGTGCTGAGGCAGTCTCTGAGTCAGACTCCTTGTCGCTTGATACATTCACACCTTTATCCTTCTTGGAATGGATTTGAGAGCATGCTCTTCCAGACCTCTTATCAGGTAAAAACTCAAGAGGAAACACTGAATTCTCACTAGCAAAATTTGGAGGCGCTTTTTGATTCATCAGCACAGCAAAGATCAAGGATGGAAAGTACAAACCTGCCTTGTTATAGGTGATTCTACCTCGTGCAAGAACCTTTTGAAACACAAACTCACCATAGTTTACCCTGTGCCCATGAGCCATTTGATAGAGAAATATGTCCTTCTCGATTGGAGTGGATGTACAAATCTTAGTTGGCAGCCAGTTGTAACCCGATAACATCCACAGAAATGCAAATCGCGGGGTACACCTTGTGCTAGAGAATGATTTCCAAGTCACTTTCTCTTGACACAAGATCGAGCAACAACATTGTCACTGACATTGTCACACTTGGCTGTAGAGATGGCTTCCTCAGCTGTGGGTACAGGAAACTCCAAGACCTTGTTGATGAGATCTGCTGAGAACTTGTATTCATATCCTCTGACCCATACCTTAACCTCCTTTTGCCTGGTCTTTTCATGTGGCAGGTGAGCAAAGAACTCACAGATTACCTCTAGAATGTAAGGTGGCAGGAGTTCTCGATCGACTGTTGACTCCACCTTACTGCTTCTTATCATAGAAACTATCTCAGCAGAAGCCTCTGAGCGGAAATCAACATACCTTTGACTCACACCTTGCGTACCTCATCATGCTTGAAACGTTTGGACTTGAGCTTAGCTACTGCTTCACCAGAGGAAGTTGGACTTTCAGCAGCTTTGCCCTTTCCTTTTTGTTGCGATGAGGCTCTTTGTGAGGCATCCTTCTCAGGTGCATGCTTCGCCTTTTTGCTGAGTGGTTCTTTATCCCCTATACTCAGCTCCACCACATCCTGAACCTCCTTCTGCTTTCTTGAGATCTTCTTTCTCTTCACCGGAACAGAGCCCTGCTTCTTGCGCTCCTTTAGCCTCCGTGCGACAGACTGCAGCGGAATGTTGTCATCGGAGTCTTCATATACCAATTCTGGCACACGACGAACCTCTGGAGTTGATTTCGAAGGTCTTGCTTTTTTCTCAGAAGAAACTCCCAAAATCCGATTTAGGGTTTCTGGGGAGACAGGACGAGGACTCTTGGCTGATGGAGTTCCTGAGTCTTCAGCTACCTCTGATGACTCTAGTGTGGGTTTTGTCGTGGTACTGCTTCGAAGAACCGATGAGTGGAGCACCATTGTTGTGCATGTGTTGATCGTTGCTTCTGCTGATGCATCACCGATTGACTCTCCAGTTTCGGGGTTAGATGCCGATGATCTTGAGGATGATGAAGTTGATTCAATGGCGTACCTTGGACCATGACTTTCTTTTATGTGATTCACCCTTGTTCAGTCGAGAGAAGGAACACTGATTTTCTTTCGAATTTGGAGGAGATGAGGAGTGGAGACTCTGCAACTTCTTCCTTTTTAAACTTCTCTCTCATGTCTTCCATGGAAATCGGCCCCACTATCCCACCAATCACGTGATTTCAAATATTTGAAAATATCCGAAAATGACAAGTAAATCAGTCTCATTTTTTTAACCAATTTTAGGAAAGACTTGAGATTTTTTCCCCAAAATACATGATTACGCTCACACAACTCCTTTGACCTACATACAACTTTAACATCCACATATTCATTAATGTATCATGGATTTTACCGGTTTTCTACCATGATATAGTAGATTTTTTGGAGTCTTTGTAGCATGTTTTGAGCATTTATGTAGGATTTACTAGCAAAAGACACTTTGGAGCAAAAAGAGCTAAAAAGAAGGTTTTATGGAAGTTTCCACGTGATTTGAGAAGACTTAGAAGATTTGGAGCTAAAATGAAGAAATGTTGCTGCGAGCCCCCAAGTCGACCAACTGAAGAAGATGGAGTCGACCGACCTTCAAGCCGACTTAATTTAGAAGATTTTCTTATCGGGCCTTTCGCGGAACCCTAAACCCTAAGACTCATTCACGACCTATATAAGCACCTCTTAAGCATTAGAGGATGACACAGTCCCACAACAACAAGAAGAACTCAGAGCAATACAAGATTTCTCTTTGCTTTTTGTTTCCATTGTTTTTAGCTACCTAGAGATTGGTTTGATCATTGTTATAGGCTCTGAAGGAGATTAGAGAGTGTTCTTTCTCAATTGAGCTTTGTGAGCCTCTGATCTTTTATTGTCTAATTCGTTTTGTATGCATTTCATTTATAAAAAGATGATTTGTTTTACCAAAACCATGTCTGAGTAGTTACTTTATTAGATCTAGGGTTATCTTACGGTTTTCTATGAATTGTTAAAATAGTTTTAAACAATCTCTTCAATCACGAAAATTATTTGCTACAGTTGCTCTTCACTAAGTTGACGGACTCGCGAACCGTTTTATTCAATCATAAATCAAGATCCGGTAGGCGAGAGACATCGAGGATCGGTAGACAATTCTGTAGTGAGCAAGGTACGTTCTAAGTCAAATGAATGTTTGTTTAGACACCTTATGAACAAATTTAGCTTGTATTCACATGTTTGTTTATCTCCAGCGACAATCCAAAGAGATTTGAGATTTAGGGATTTAAACAAAGGCGTTGTTTTAACACATCATTAGAACATCGTAGCTATTATCGTGTCTAGAGTTCTAGAGTTTAGAGATTCGAATTTGATTGTGTTCTTAAATCATAAATTCATAGTTTCAACCTGGAATTCCCTAAGATCTAATATTTCCCCAAATTTGAAGTCACCAAACGTTTTCAAGGTTTTTCAGTTTACAAAAGGATTTACTTAAAATCTCTCACTCATAAATCAACCATAGCTCTCTGTAGGATCGATAACCTAAATACTACAACTGTACACTGTGCACTTGCAGTTAATTTTGGGTGAATAACTTTGCACCATCATTCATCAAGCTAAAACTCAAAGCATAATGATCAATCAGTAGTTACCCAACGAGTTTAGCTGTTTTTTTTATCTGAGATGATTTTTCCTTGGATTCTTAGCCCCTGAGATGTGTTAAGATCACACACCCTCTACCACATGCGCTAGCTCAAGAATTGACTCACCAAGGTATATTGTGCTATGACATGATTCTTATGGCATGTCTGCTTCCTCACTCCTGGCTAGCTTTCACACTCTCATGTCTTCATCCCACATGAGTGTTCAACCTTTATCCAACACTGGAGGCCGGCTAGATTTGTATTCTCTTTTTTTTTGTTATTATTTTTTTTCTTGTGCTATCTCACAAACTTGTCTCATGATTTTTTGTTTCTGGCATTTAGCTCTTCAGCTCCTTGTACTCCACTCTCAGTGTGAAACATGTACTGCCTGTGAGACGACATGAGAGGTAGCTCTTTTCCATTTGTGAGTACTGAAGCTCCATGCTGAATCTGAGTCTGATATACCTGGTGTGCTACTTCCTGTGTCAGCTCAGCATGCTCAATAAGAGAGTTAGTGTTCACACACCCCAATTGCTTTGCGCAAACTTACAAAGCGATTGAGATCCAGTGGTTTAGTAAACAGATCAGCTAATTTCAACTCGGTAACCACATGATCAATCATTACTTTTTTGTCTTCAACTAGCTCTCTTATGAAATGGTGTCTTATGTCGATATGCTTGGTTATGGAGTGTTGAACTGGGTTCTTTGAAATGTAAATGGCACTTTTGTCATCACAATACACCAGTAGAGGTCCAGAGTCCATCCCATAGTCAGAAGCCATATGCTTCATCCATAGCAACTGAGTGCAGCAACTCCCCATAGCAATGTATTCAGCTTCTGTGGTAGACAGTGAGGTAGAGCTCTGCTTCTTGCTGTGCCACGACACCAAGTTATTTCCAAGAAAGAAACAACCACCACTTGTGCTTCTTCTATCCAATAGATTTCCAGCCCAATCTGCATCACAATATCCAGCAAGGTTGTTGTTTGATGCCTTTGAGTAGTACACTCCAAGATCACTTGTTCCTTTGACATATTTAATGATCCTTTTGACTGTTTGAAGATGTGAGTTCCTTGGATCAGCTTGGAATCTTGCACACACACCAACACTGCGACTCAGATCTGGTCTGCTTGCTGCGAGGTACAAGAGACTTCCTATCATTCCCAGATAGAGTTTAGAGTCAACTTTCACTCCTTCTTCATCCTTTGATAGTTTGGTGGTGGTGCTTATAGGTGTGCTTGAAGTCTTTCTACTGTCTAGTCCAAATCTCTTTACCAAGTTTCTTGCATACGTGCTTTGACATATAAAGATTCCTTCATCGTCTTGAGCTATTTGTAGTCCCAAGAAGTACTTCAGCTCCCCCACACATACTCATCTCAAACTCCTTGGTCATCTTGTCAACAAACACATCAACAAACTGTAGGAATTTGTATATATTTTATAACTTTTATGAAACCCGAACAACAAATTTAATCCCTAGGATCTAGTGTCAATTGAATCTATTAATAGGATCTCGAGTATACCTGGATGTTATGCAGCGGAAGAGGTCAGGTATGTCGAGATATGAAACGCCTCAGATGCTGCGCCTCTACTGGTATCCACACGCACACAAACTAGAAAGCCGGGATGCTAGTGCCGGAAGAGAGATCAGATCTCTTATGAAAGCTTCAGGGATTCCTGTGTTTCTAGTGGCTGTGGAAATTAGGTTAAGAGTAAAAGTCGTGCATAATCTCTATATATAGGGATTAGCAAAGACATAATTAACAATCGGGCCAAGCCCAAGTCTAATTAAGTCATAAACCAAAACATGTCGTTTTGGACCGACACTGTGTCGACCGACACAACTATTGTCTCGATCGACACACCTCTCAGAAACACTTGAATTGTGTATATCAAATATACACTGATTCGATCATTACACTAATGATCAATCCCAATCTTATTTATCCAGTTTTCTTAGGTGTGTGACCCTGTATGATCATATAATACTAGCAATGAGTTCTCAACTCATAGATTACAAGAGACTTCTAGCAAAGCATTATAATCACCTAGTATCATATGATTGTCTTATCTCGACAACTATATACAAGAGTAAATACAAGTGTGATTTCAGAACATTCCCAACAATCTCCCACTTGTACTGGAATCAACTATTCCTATAATCCTTTGTCACTATATCTCGATCTAGCATAAGACAAGAGCTCATGTCATCCTTATTAAGCTAGACCATTTTTATCGATCTCATATTTATACTGATAAAACAAACGACTGACAATCACCTCGTTTGAGCGCGGCTACGCATTTTTCAATATCAAATCTACGATAGGCCTAGAGATATTTATCTCCCATTATATAGGAGGGACAAATCCCATCTTGTTCCATCCCTGTTCCTTACACACTTCATGACAAACCCAATAATGCCTTTATAATCACCTGTTACGGCTGACGTTTGACAAAACCAAAGCAGGCCAATTCATATGTAAGAGAAACATGATGAACTCAGGTCTAAGGACTATACTCTATAGTCGTAATGAGAAACTCTTATGATACTCATATAATATTCTTGTAGAGTTCTCATTAGCGGGTCATATCCGATACAATGTTCACTAACACATATCTATGTGATTGACTTTAATACCCTTATTAATGACTCCATGAAACTTAGTCATCAGTCACCTCACATACTAGTCTCTTGCGGTTATTAATGTCCCACTTCAATAACCTCAACTAGGGACTTAGATAATTTATGTCATTCATTACTTATAAGGTTTCATGATCAAATCACGTATTTGATTACTTATAAGAATGTCATAAATCATTTTTGGGACCATTATTTAATAACATAATTAAATAATACTGAAACAAATTTCATTAAATAAAACATAACCAAATGTATGTCTACAAGATCATCATAACATAAACATAAATAAAACACAACTCCCACTAGAATCAAGATCACATCTTAAGAAATCTAATGCCTATAGCAGTAGTATGGCTTTCATGCTTAGGTCGTGGGAGAGCCTTAGTCAAAGGATCAACAACATTCTCGTCCGTCGGAACTCTACTGATCTTCACATCTCCTTTATCAATGATATCACGAATAAGATGATACCTCCTTTCTATGTGCTTGGATATCTGATGTGATATGGGTTCCTTTGCTTGAGCAATGGCACCATTGTTGTCACAATATAATGCCACTGGCTCCTTAATGCTAGGAATCACACCAAGTTCAATGATGAACTTCCTAATCCAAACAGCCTCCTTTGCCGCTTCTGAAGCAGCGATGTATTCAGCTTCAGTCGTCGAATCCGCTACGGTGCTCTGCTTGGAACTCTTCCAGCTGACCGCACCGTCATTCAGACAAAAGACATATCCAGACTGAGATCGGAAATCGTCTTTGTCTGTCTGGAAACTCGCATCTGTGTAACCACTCACTACTAGCTCATCACTTCCTCCGTACACCAAGAACTTATCCTTAGTATTTCTCAAATACTTGAGGATGTTCTTGACTGCTGTCCAGTGACTCTCACCTGGATTAGACTGGTATCGACTCGTCATGCTTAAAGCACAAGCGACGTCTGGACGTGTACAAAGCATGGCATACATGATAGATCCCATAGCATAAGCATAAGAAATCCTACTCATCCGCTCTTGCTCAGCATGTGTCGAAGGACACTGCGTTTTGCTAAGAGAAATGCCATGAGACATTGGTATGAAACCTTTTTTGGAATCATGCATATTGAACCTGTGTAAGACCTTATCAATATAAGTATCCAGACACAATCCAATCAGCTTATTCAATCTATCTCTATAGATTCTTATTCCAAGAATGTAAGCGGCTTCTCCTATGTCCTTCATCGAGAAACAATTTCCGAGCTAGGTCTTTACAGACTGAAGCAACGGAACGTCATTTCCTAGAAGAAGTATGTCGTCCACATACAGTATTAGAAATGCAACTGTGCTCCCACTAGTCTTCTTGTAAACACATGGTTCTTCTTCGTTTCTCACGAAATCAAACTCTTTGATCGCTTCATCAAAACAAAGATTCCAACTCCGAGATGTCTGCTTCAACCCATAAATGGATCGATGAAGCTTCCATACTTTCCCAGCATTCTTAGGATCAATGAAACCCTGAGGCTGTGTCATGTACACATCCTCTTCCAGAATCTCATTCAGGAAGGCGGTTTTCACATCCATTTGCCAAATCTCATAATCATAATGAGCAGCAGTTGCCAGGAGAATCTGAATAGATTTAAGCATAGAAACTAGGGAATAGGTTTCATCACAGTCAATACCATGAATTTGCTTGAAACCTTTAGCCACCAATCTAGCTTTGTAAATCTGTATGTTTCCATCCACATCAATTTTCTTCTTGAAAATCCATTTACACTCAATGGCTTTCACACCATCGGGCAAATCCACCAAATTCCATACATTGTTCTGTGACATGGATCCCATTTCGGATTCAGTGGCTTTAAGCCACTTTTCGGAGTCAGGGCTCATCATTGCTTCTTCGAAATTTTCAGGCTCGTCACTATCCACGATCAACAGATCATGACAGTTAGTCACGAGAAATCCGTATCTCTCGGGCTCGTGACGAATCCTTCCGGATCTGCGAACTTCAGGCACCACAGGTGTAGATACAACGACTCTTCGTAAATCTAACTGATGTTCTTCCTGAACAGGTTGAACAGCTTCCTGTGATTCTCGAATTTCTTCGAGTTGTACTTTACTCCCACTGTTCTTCTTAGAAAGAAACTCTCTTTCAAGAAAAACACAGTTCCGAGCAACAAGCACTTTGTTCTCAGTTTGGTTGTAAAAGTAGTAAGCCTTGGTTTCCTTAGGATAACCAACGAAGTAGCATTTGTCAGATTTTGGGCCGAGCTTGTCATTGAACATTCGCTTGACGTAAGCCTCACAACCCCAAATCTTCAGGAAAGACAAACTTGGAACGTTTCCAGTCCACGTCTCATGTGGTGTCTTTGCAACTGATTTTGATGGAACCCTATTCAGCGTAAATGCAGACGTTTCTAGAGCGTATCCCCAGAAAGATAATGGAAGATCAGTGTGACTCATCATTGATCGAACCATATCCAATAGGGTCTGATTCCTCCTCTTAGACACACCATTCCATTGGGGTGTTCCAGGAGGAGTGAGTTGTGAAACAATTTCACAATCTCTCAGATGATCACTGAACTCTTGACTTAAGTATTCACCTCCACGATCTGATCGAAGAGCTTTGATACTTTTGCCAAGTTGGTTATGTACTTCATTCTGGAATTCCTTGAACTTTTCAAAGGATTCCGACTTATGTTTCATTAGGTAGACATAGCCATATCTACTGAAATCATCAGTAAATATAATGAAGTACCCAAAATTCCCTCTAGCACTAATGCTCATTGGGCCACACACATCAGTATGTATTAGGCCCAACAAGTCACTGGCCCTTTTGTTAGTTTTGTTGAAAGGGACCTTAGTCATTTTGTCCAATAAGCATGATTCACATTTCTCACATGATTCATAATCAAATGAGCCCAAAAGTTCATCAGTATGGAGCTTCTGAATCCGTTTCTCGTTGATGTGGCCCAAACGAAAATGCCAGAGAAAAGTAGGGTTGGAGTCATTAGACTTGAACCTTTTATTGTTTATGTTATAGACAGGCATAGATTGGTTTAAAACGTAAAGCCCATTCTCTAATGGGGAGCTACCATAAAAAATATCATCACGATCAAAAGAACAAAGCTTGTCTTTAATCGAAAAATGAAAATCATCCAAATCCAAAACATAAATAGAAATGATGTTTCTACTTATAGCAGGTACATAGTAGCAATTCTTAAGTTCTAAAACCAAGCCTGAAGGAAGAGACAAATGAAATTTTCCTACAGCTAAAGCAGAAACTCTTGCTCCATTTCCAACGCGCAGGTCCACTTGTCTCTTCTCCAAAGTCCTACTGTTGCTTAGGTCCTGCATATTAGTACAAATATGAGCACCACAACCAGTATCCAATACCCATGAGGTAGAACTTGAAGTAGTAACATTTACTTCTATAACATAAATACCTGAGGAAGAAGGCTCGTAAGTCTTCTTCATCTTCTTAAAATATTCCATGTATTTCTTGCAATTTCTCTTCCAATGCCCAGACTCCTTACAGTAATGGCATTTATCAATATCAGAAGAGCCAGACTTGGGCTTGGGCTCGGGCTTGTCCTGATTCACAATCTGGACAGCCTTGCCTTTAGCCTTGTTCTTAGGTTTCTTTAACTTCTTACTCCCTTGTACTAGAAGTACATTAGGAGTGCCCTTCTTGATATTGGGCTCAGCTGTCTTGAGCATGTTATGCAGCTCAGTCAAAGGCCTTGACACATCGATCATGTTATAGTTCATTATAAACTGATCATAGCTTGGCGGCAATGACTGCAAAATGATGTCAGTAGCCAAATCTTGGCTAAGGGGGGAGTCCAGTTTCTCTAGGTTATCAATATAACCTATCATCTTAATGACATGAGCACTAACTGAACCGTCCTTTGGTAGCTTGCACTCAATGAGAGACTTAACCATCTGGTATCTCTCAGTTCGTGCCTGCTCCTGAAACATCCCTTTCAGGCTAGTGATCATCTCAACTGGCGACTCTACGTTCTCATATTGCTTCTGCAAGTCTAAGTTCATGGTAGCCAGCATGAGACAACACACATCGACCACATCATTTGAATGCTTATCCCAAGCATTTCTCTCTGCATGTGGAGCATTAGGCATCGGTTTAGCAGGGAGAACACTTTCAAGAACATATTCTTTCTTCTCCTACTTGAGAAAAATTCTCAAATTCCGATACCATTCGAGGAAATTCGATCCATTTAACTTTTCCTTCTCAAGGACGAATCTTAGGGAGAATGAGTTATGTTGAGTGGTTGACATAGCTGAATCAAAAGAAAAGAAAAGAGATTTAGTTATGATGATCAAGAAAAGAGAAATCTTAACCATTAAGAAAACTCGAAATATATTCAAAACAATGTTTCCTCAATTTGAATATAATTATTCAAGATCCATACTTCACTAAAATTTGAGTGAGCTTTGGTTCATCGCCCAAATCTTAGCTATCTAGGTAAGCAACAACTTTTGCTAATTACATCCAATGTAACTCTTAGTCATGAATTAGACATCTCATGTCTAATCCACTCCTATGTCTCTAAGCCCAAAACCGTTTTGATGGCTTAGTCAAGGGAACCAATATCTCGGTCACATGGTAACGATTACCATCTGTCTTACTCATGTAATTGTGGACACCTTGCTTTGGCAAGCCCATCGCACAATGAAACAAGTTTAGACAGTAGACAGTATTGGAAAAACATCAAATTATTTGATATTAGTTTGAGGAACGGATCTAATACATATCAAATATGTATCCTAAAATTTTTTTAATTAAAACAATCAATCTAACTAATTTTTAATTAATCTAGAAGATGTATTTTAAGTCGCTGAGATTGTTCACAGAAAGCTTGTGTCGGTCGGTAGAACGTTTGTGTCGGTCGACACAACTTAAAAATAATCTGCGAATGTTTCGTCGGTCGACAAAACTTACTTGTGTCAGTCGACACAGCTCATGTGTGTCGATCGACACTGCTTTAGTGTCGGTCGACACAAAAAACCCGGACAGAGCCAACCGCGAAAACCGATCCAATCATATTGAACCAATCGCGATAAAAGCTTGCGTCGATCGATACACGCCGTTCTGGGAAGCTCGATCATCGGATCGAGACCTAAAATTTTCGATCAGTTCTAAGAGTGTGTCGATCGACACAAGATCTGTGTCGGTCGACAGCGACAACCCAGAAACCCAAAAACATTTTAATCAAATTCTAGCATGCTTCCTATATACAAACTTTCATATATCTTTTTGAATTCACTTAATTCAATTAACATGCATTAGATTCAATAAAAACACTAGGCTCTGATACCATTGTAGGAATTTGTATACGTTTTATAACTTTGATGAAACCCGAACAACAAATTTAATCCCTAGGATCTAGTGTCAATTGAACCTATTAATAGGATCTCGAGTATACATGGATGTTATGCAGCGGAAGAGATCAGGTATGTCGAGATATGAAACGCCTCAGATGCTGCGCCTCTACTGGTATCCGCACGCACACAAATTGGAAAACCGGGATGCTAGTGCCGGAAGAGAGATCAGATCTCTTATGAAAGCTTCAGGGATTCCTGTGTTTCTAGTGGCTGTGGAAATTAGGTTAAGAGTAAAAGTCGTGCCTAATCTCTATATATAGAGATTAGCAAAGACATAATTAACAATCGGGCCAAGCCCAAGTCTAATTAAGTCATAAACCAAAACATGTCGTTTTGGACCGACACTGTGTCGACCGACACAACTATTGTCTTGATCGACACACCTCTCAGAAACACTTGAATTGTGTATATCAAATATACACTGATTCGATCATTACACTAATGATCAATCCCAATCTTATTTATCCAGTTTGCTTAGGTGTGTGACCCTGTATGATCATATAATACTAGCAATGAGTTCTCAACTCATAGATTACAAGAGACTTCTAGCAAAGCATTATAATCACCTAGTATCATATGATTGTCTTATCTCGACAACTATATACAAGAGTAAATACAAGTGTGATTTCAAGACATTCCCAACACCAACTTCTTTGAAGTTCCACCAAAGATAATATCATCCACATAAATTTGAACGATCATCAACTCAGATTCAAGAGATAGTATGAAGAGAGTCTTGTCTACACTACCTCGCGTGTAGCCACATGAGATCAAGAAACTCGTGAGTCTCTCATACCAAGCTCGGGGTGCTTGCTTCAGCCCATACAGTGCTTTGTTCAACATGTACACATAGTCAGGATGATGAGCATCTTCAAAACCCTTGGGTTGCTCAACATAGACCTCTTCTTGAAGATAACCATTCAAGAATGCACTTTTGACATCCATTTGGTATACTTTGAAGTTTAGTATACATGTCATCCCCAGAAAGAATCTGATAGATTCGAGTCTTGCCACTGGTGCAAAGGTTTCATCAAAATCGACATCTTCTACTTGAGAGTATCCTTGTGCCACTAAGCGAGCCTTGTTCCGCACTACCACATCATCTGCATCACACTTGTTCTTGAAGATCCACTTGGTGCCGACCACATTTCCTTCTGTAGGTCGTGGAACCAGTACCCAGACTTCATTTCTGACAAATTTCTCCAGTTCTTCTTCTATAGCTACTATCTAGTAGTCATCTTCAAGTGCAACAACATGATTGGTAGGCTCTAGCTTTGATACGAAACAACCAAACATGACCATCTCTTGAAACCCAGCAGATGCATATTTTTCCCTCTTCATGTAGTCACGTACCACCCCTCTAGTTCTTCTCTCACCATTTATATCACCAATTACATCGTCGGATGAGCGATGTCGATGAACTTGAGTTGGTGACCTATCTGATGTGGTATTCCTTGTGGTATCGTCTTCAGAGTGATCCTCTGGTTCTTCATTTGGCCCAACCAACGGCTTGTTGTTCCCAGCTCCTAGTTGTTCTTCTTCAGAGTCACTTTCGGAGTCCCCCACATCTAAATACCGATATGATGTATCATCGAAAACAACATTGACTGATTCCTCAATAGCTCTAATTCTCTTGTTGTAAACTCTGAAGGCTGAGCTAGTTCCTGAGTAACCCAGGAAGAACCCCTTGTCACTTCGTGAGTCGAACTTGCCAAGATGATCCTTGTCATTCATGATGTACACCCTGCAACCAAACACATGAAAATAACTCAGGTTAGGTATCTTTCCTTTCCATAGCTCATATGGTGTTTTAGTGGTTCATTTTCTGATGTATACCTTGTTGATAATGTAACACGCAGTACTTATTGTCTCAGCCCAAAACCTCTGGGAAACTTTGTTTCCATGTATCATTGCGCGAGCCATCTTATGAAGTGTTCTATTCTTTCTCTCCACCACTCCATTTTGCTAAGGTGTGTATGGGGCTGAGTACTGATGTATTATCCCTTGACTATCACAGAAGTCATCCATCATCTTGTTTTGGAATTTTCTACCATGGTCACTCCTAATGAACTTGATACATCCCTTCTGGTTCACGAGTTGCAAGACCCAAATCTTGAAACTATTGACAGTTTCTGAATTTTCTCGGAGAAACCTCACCCAAGTGAAGCGCGAGAAATCATCAACTTGCACAAAGACATAATTCTTCCCTCCTAGGCTCTCCACTTGCATGGTGCCCATCAAGTCCATATGAACCACTTCCAATGGATTGGACGTTTGCACATCTTGCACTTGAATCTTGATTTGTTTACCTTTCTTGCAAGGTCCACACACCACGTCCTGATGTTTCAGCACTGGTACTCCTCATACACTTCCTTGCTTCACCAGAGTGGTGAGTGTCCTGGTGTTCATGTGCCCAAGTTTCTGATGCCATAGATCCAACGTAGTTGTAGCGCTGAGGCATGTTGTGTGGCTCTTCGTGGGATTCTTCTACATGTAGCACTTGTTCCCTGATCGGATTCCTGTCATCTTAACATTTCCATCTTTGTCAATTGCCTCACAGTCTATACTTGTAAAGACTACTTTCAATCCCCCATCACACAACTGACTCACACTGATTAGGTTAGCCTTCAAGCCATCAACAAAATACACGTCCATCAACTGGGGCTGTTGGTCTTTAGAGGTTTTTCCTTTGCCTCAAATATGGCATGTGGTCTCACCACCAAAGGTAACTTTTCCTCCTCTGACCCCTTTGACTTCCTGAAGATGCTGAAGTTTCCCAGTCATGTGCCTGGAGCATCCACTATCAAAATACCAGGCCTCTTCCTCTACTTCTCTTGAGTAATCTTGGTAAGCCATGTTACACCGCATGTTGTAGTTCATGTTGCAGCTTCTGTGGTAGTAGTCTCTCCTTGGTTCTGTCCTATATTCTTCATCCCAAAATCTTTGATGAGGATACCCATAGCCATTATCATACCTTGAGTCATACCTACGGATTGGGTAAGACCTGCAATGATTTGTTTCATGAACTCTTCTATTCTCATATCTTCCTGGCCTCTTCTGACGTGCATTTGCTCGTCCAAATCGTCGGCGTAAAGTTCGTTGTGAGGCAAGTTGTGATCTTCTCTGTCTCTGACCTTGCACCTCATTCAGGTGTGTCTTCCTGACCCATCCTCTGTTCCTCCTGACTTCATCATAGTGAACCTTGTTCTGCCTAGCTAGTTTAGCCACCCTAGCCTTGAAGTGATCCAAGCTTCCACACACAAAAAAACTCCCGCGCATGTTTTGATGTGTGGTCTTTTTCGTCACAGGCTGATACTTTGGACATAATGCGTAAAAGTGCTCAAAGCTTCCACACACAAAGCACGATCCTAGATTAAGTTCTTCATCATCTGAGATCTCTCCTTCTTGTAAGGTATGCGGTGAGGTACGTTGTGTGGCAGCCAATCGGTTAGCCTCAACGTCATGCATTCCCCCCTTGACGAACTTGATCTTGGATGAGCTTGTTGCTCCAGTGTATTATATACCAAAGTTGGTTTTCTCATACCTCTGTTGATTCAGTATGTGATCAAGTCCCTTGGTTCCTGTCAGCATCTTTATCTTCTGCTCCGTGAAATCTGCATGAAGTTTTAAGCTCTTTGCTCGTTATGCCTCAAGCTCTGCCTCAAGTAGCTTGATTTTTCAGGATTGTTAGGAATTGATTCTACTGACATCCAGCACTTGCTTGCACATCTTCTGATACTCCTCTTCAACATCGATGTCAGAGTCGCTGTCACTCTCAATTGTTACCTCATGCCTTGGATCGATATCCACAGGTTCTTTAGAAATGCCCGCAAATGCAACAAAATTGTTACACTCTTCTTCATCAGTCTCATCTTAGTCATCACTTTTTTCAACACCAAGCATGTATTTTTCTTGCCCCTTCTTCTGGTCACTTAGACACTCTTGTTGAGTGTGTCCAAACCCATTACACCCAAAGCACTTGATTTCTTTTCTCTTGAGAGTTGGGCATTCGCTTCTGTAGTGAGCGTAGCCTTTACACTCATGACCTTGTGTGGGAGAGCGTGAGGTAGTTTTGACTGCATCACCAGACCTTCTAGTTGATTCATTTTTCTTGAATCTTGAATCATTTCTCTTGAATGCTCGGTTGAATCGCTTTGCCAGGAGTCCTAGTGAATTTTGCAGCTCCTCTATCTTGTGTGACTCACCTTCTGCCAGAAGAGCAATCCCTTTCTTCTTGACTTCACCTGTTGTCTGACCAATTTCGTATGCTTTTAGCATCCTGGCTACCTCACTAAACTTGGTTTCATCTGTGTTGGATGAAACAGAGAGAGCTGTCTTGTAGGCCGTGTACTTCTCTAGTAGGCTCTGCAGAAGTTTCTTCACCAGTTTCTTATCTTTGTACTTCTTCCCAAGAAGTTGTGCTTCATTCGCAACGTTGCTGATGCGTGCACTGAATTCACCAACTGACTCGCTCTCCTCCATCTTCATCAGTTCGAACTTAGAGGGTAGATAATCGATTCTAGTCCTCTTCACAACATCAGTTCCTTCATATTCGCGTTGAAGGATGTCTCATGCTTCCTTGGCTGTCTCACATTTTTGGATGGTTTGGAATTGTTCCGAGTTCACCACTCCAAAAATGGCAGATAAGGCACAAACATTGAACTTGGACATCTGTTTCTCTTCGTCTGTCCACTCAGATTTGAGCTTAGGCACCGTTTTTTCTTCTACCACCTTGGTTGAAAGTGCCCACCCGGTTTCTACTGTGGTCTAAGCATCTTCATCTATGCTTCTGATGTTCGCCTTCATACGCTGCTTCCAATGGCCATAGTTGTTCCCTTCTAGAACAATCACCTTAGTCCAGAACTCTTTATCATTCCCCATTTTTCCTCCAGGATCTTCACCTGCTTCCAATACACTCAAGTGATTGGCTCTGATACCAATTGAAAATGTGGAATGACAAAGAGTGTACTGTAATCACACAGTAGGACACGAGATGGCACACAGTAGTTTCTCTACAGAGAATATACTTTGATTAGAAACTCTTATGATACACTTACAAGTAATATCAAATCGCTCTTCTTACAAAAGAACTCGCTTTCTAATCCCCCCAGATGATCAAAGCCCTATGTTCTACTACAAACCCTTGGCTATAGATCTTTCCCAAATGATCTAAGCCCTATGTTGTGTTTCAATCCCTTAGCTTTAGATCTTTCCCTCTCTATTACAACTTGTGAAGTGATGACCCTCATACACAGGTCTTCGACTCTTTATATAGTTAGAGTGATTTCATATGTTTCCTTTTTTTGCAACAATCGAAAACCCCTTAACTTCCTCTTTGATTGATTTCCAAAGTTTCCTTATTTGCAACATTTGGAAATCCCTTAACTTTCTCTCAATCATTAATTGCCTTGATTCCTTAAATTAAGAATTCTTGATTCTGCTCCAGATCCTTGATTACTGTCAATCTCTGATCTCCAAAATCTTCAGATTACATCACCCTTAATGTCCGCATTCAGAATCTTCTCCCTTGATCTCGCACGCAGTCTCCGGTGTAGTACTTCGTGTGTCGTTGCTCCAACTACCACACAGCTTACAGCACGGGCTGAGTTGCAATCTCAAAGCATATTTCGGAATGATTTTTGCAATACCAATCTTTGATCTTTTGATCATAGAATGAACATTAATTTTAATAAGCTTATGATGCTTGACTTGATAAATTTAGCCAGAGAGAGGATACTCTAACCAGACTGGTGAACTGTCAGGAAGGTCAGGATGGTCTGGCTTGGAAGGTGAAGAAGAGACGATGTCCTCTATATGATCAAAGTTTATGTTTTTCGTACACCCAAGACATCTCTATTCAATACTAATAGACATTTCCCTTCAAGTTAAAAATATGGATTGCTGGAGATGAAGAAATTTCAGAGACTGGTTGAGTTCTTGAGGGTATTGGAGCTGGTGATTTGAGGAGAAACCATGAAGAAATCTCCGTTTCTAAGCTGTTAGAAGAGGAGTTGTTGCAAATGAATATTCGGGGAAAATACAAATCTTTACATGAAATTACACCCTTAATCTAGTTTCTGTCAAATTGCACACTATCTACAAATTTTATGTCAAATTGCATCCAATTTTAAACTTCTACGTTTGACTTTTGACCAATCCTTGTAAATAAGTGTCTTAAACATAAACACTAACCAAACATAATTTCGATCCAGATTTAGCAAAATCTGATAACAAATCCGATCCGAATGAAAAAAAAAATACAAAAACTCTAAAAAGTTTAGAAAAAATAAAAAAAAATAATTTAAAAAGCTTCAAAAATTTTCAAATATTCAAAAAATCGAAGAAATCAAAATAAATACAAAATATTTCAGTTTTTCTCGATAAAACTAATAATTAAAAAGTGATTTTTAATTTTTTATTTAAAAGACTCATGATATGTCACTTATCATCTCCTCCAAACCTTCTGATACACTCTTCATCAACAAAATTCATGGGAACCAACTCATAATATGAAATACCTAGATATGGTAAATGACATTTTCCCGAGAAATTCACACTATTATAATACATTAAGACAAACTACATATATATATATATATATATATTTTTAGCACTATGTTTTTTTTTCTTTGTAAATTTTTGAATTTTTTGTTGCATTTGATTTCTTATTTTTCTATTTCATTATGCTATTGTGTTTCCAAATTAGGTTAGTGTAATATTATTTTCAATTTCATCACAACATTAAAAATAATATCTACCATTTATTCTAAAATCTAAAACTTTAACATATATCATCTTAATTGGGTAGTTTAATATGCTATTAACATATATTTATTGTGTTGAATAAAATCTTAATTGTCTTATAAAATTTACATTTTTTTTAATTTCATCTAACAAAATGTTTTGTTGGAACTGTTTTGGACTCTTTTAAATCAAAAAAAAAAAATTAATTATTAGTTTAATTGAGAAAAACTGAAATTTTTTATATTTATTATGATTTTTCAATGGTTTGAATTTTTGATGTTTTTTCTTTATTTTTTATAATATATTTTGAATTTCCTGATTTTTTTTTTTTTTTTTTTTTAGATTTTTTCCAATTTTTGGTATTTTCTTTCTTTCAGGTCGGGTTTTGGATCCTAAATTTGGGTCAAAATCGTGTTTGGTTACGGTTCATGGCTAAGACACTGGTTTACAAGGATTGATAAATAGTCTAACCAAAAATTTCAAAATTGGGTACAATTTAACAGAAAGTGTGTTGATTGTGTGTAATTTAATAGAAATGTGGTGTAATTTTATATAAAAAGTTTGTATTAGAGGTGTGAAATGGGAACTCTAGTTCTTCAAAATGACATGCCTATTGATATATACCTTGCATGTTGGTGGATTAAGGCTTCTATAACATTTATGTTTCAATTTATCCCAGACTACGCATTTTAGTGATCAAGGACCAAACTTATATACAAGCTGCATAGTCAGGCAGTCTTGGGTAACAAGCACATCCAAAAGTTTTGAAGGATGTGTAGTTTGGTGCCTTTCCAAAAAGCTTATGATGTGGAGAAATTGAATTTTTCAAGAGCTATAGTAGGGAGTAAAATTTTTAAAGTGTTAGTTGTAAAGAAGGCTTCTATCCATAACTTCTGAGGGAGTTTGCTTTGAAAGAGCACATAAAACCATTTTTCCAGAAAGTATGAGGGTGAGAATATGCTGTTGTATACATATTGTTGGAAATGGTGCTTGTAAACTCACCACCATCATCACACTTGAAGCTTCATACTTTTCCATCAAATTGATTTGCAGTTAAGTTCTGAAACAAGAAAGTTGTATTGAAGAAATCCGATTTAGCCTTCAAATGGTAAAACCTATAGAATATATACAATTGATCAATCAAGATTACATAGTATCTGAAGCCTTGCACTGAAACAACTGGTGCATATCCTTATATATCACAGTTAACTATTCGAAAGGATCGAGAAGCAACAAACTCAATAGTAGAAAATGGTAATCTAGTACTCTTTCAGACTTTACATGACTCACACACTAAAGTTGAACTTTATATATGATGATTTCTTTATATAAAGATAATTGTTGGAGAATCATGTCATCTCCAATGCCACATCGCAAACTTGGAGATTGTTGTCAGGAAAAGAAAATCAAAATTAATTTCTAATCTTTTAGCAAATAAAGGCATTCATGGTTTTGTCTGACGCGAATAAGTTTCTTGGTTGTTTTGTCCTTTACAATAACCTCATCATAGTTAAATTCAAATGAACAGAGGAAATTTTTTTGTCATCTTGGATACAGAAAGAAGAGATTTGGAAATGTCAGGGCAAACCAAAACGTCTCTGAGGTGGAATTTACTTAAGCTAGCAAAAAGGACATTTGATCATGTTTGTGTGATAGGAAAGAAGTTTTCATCTCCTACATTATCTAAGCCATGATATGGTTGTTAGTCTACCAAATGATGTGGCAAGTTTGTGATATGTGCTCCTGAATACCATTCTTGACGGAAGTAACTGCTTACATATGTTATTCTCAAGGCAGTGAAAGCGGTGGGAAGATCCTCAAAATGATATCTTTTCAAAACAGTGCCGATATCGCAATGATGGGGGGGCCTAGCTTGCCACAGATTTGCTATAATGGTCTAGATCTAGAGTCTGAAGCTTGGTAGGTTGAATTTTGTTGATGGAAGCCACGACCTCGAGAGGAAAAAATAACCACTTCCTCTGGAACATCCTAACATTTGTTAAGGTTGACCTTTTCCTATGGGAGTCTAGTAACCAGAGAATTGAGTGGTTTGAATGGTGTTGAATGGTAGAGGACGCGAGTCAGATGGATTTGAGAAACAGCTTTGAAGCAAATCCTCAAAACCGGCCAGTTGTGGCATAATCTCTTCATAGGTATGAGGGACTTTGCTATCCGTAGATCCTTCGATAATGGTTTTGAATGACTCATAGTACTTTCACTTTCATTGGCAGTAGGTTTTGTGTCAACCCATAGAGTTTCTCTTATCCCATCTTTTATTATGTAATCCATAATCCCACTATACTCGTCCTATGATGAACGTGATTTTAGATCTATTTTGCCTTTAGTTTTTTCTTTATCGAATTTACATGCCAAAATTAAGATTGATGCTGCATTTAGAGCCAAAACAACGTGTATATTTGTTTAAATTAGAGGGTTCAGGGCCGAACATAGTTCCCGAAAAGGAACTCTTCCCCGAATCCTACACACTACAACACAGCAATTTCCCGCAAAGATCCGTTCCCAATTCCACATTCCCACCATATTTGGAATGCTATATAATCATACTAGAAGATTCTTCACTCATATTATATACGAAGCCATAACATGAAGGTTTAAACCATAAACAAAAATTACAAGGAAAAATCATGAGGTTATAATTTATATTCAAACTCGTCCGTGATTCCATAAAAGCAGCCATGAATTTTGCTTAACTTTGTACCCTGGCTTGTTAAATAGAAGTATAAACCGTGGAATAACAAACGTGTGCATCATATAATCTAAAGTATATTTATGCCTCAAGATAACCCTTCTTTTCTAAGTATTCAACGACTGTTTCAGCCATTTCGATCGGAGAAGTTCCTGTTCCTTCCTGTCCTAGAGCAATCTTCACATGACAAAACAAAACAAGAACATAAGGTAAAGGCACGAAGAGAATGACACAAAAACCTCAGGATTTCAACATTTTACCTCGCAATTCAATGGTGGCTCGTAAGGATCATCAATCCCGGTGAAACCTTTGATCTTTCCTGCACGAGCAAGCTTGTACAGACCCTTGGGATCCCTCGCCTCACAAATTTCAAGCGATACATCCATGAAAACCTATTTGATCAAACACCAATTTTAACTCAAATCTTGAAACTTCCAATATCATAAAAGGCCTGGTTCTCACAATTACCTCAACAAAATCTCCCTGAGGAAGCAAACTTCGACAAGTGTCTCTATCTCTTCTATAAGGAGATATTAGACTTGCAATGCAGATGATTCCAGCATCTGCAAAAAGCTTAGCAACCTCACCGACTCTACGAATGTTCTCTGCACGATCTTCTGCTTTAAAGCTTAGATCACGGTTTAAGCCATGCCTTACATTATCTCCATCAAGAATATAACAAAGCTTTCCCCTTTGGTATAACTTCTGGTTCAAAGCACAAGCCAAAGTGCTCTTCCCTACAATACAAAACAAAATAAATGTTAAGATTCCATTCCACCATAGATCCAAACTTACTTTTTTGTAACGAACCTGAACCACTAAGACCGGTGACCCAGATCACGCATCCTTTCTGGTCGAGCAATCTCTGTCTATCAACTTTCTCAACCGAACATTCATGCCACTTTATGTTCGTTGAGTTTCCAACTGTAGACAATGGACCTTGTTTTTGCCCTAATTCAATCGAATCCCCGAAATTGTGAGAATTTGGTGATATGTGTGAAGAACAAATGAAGGAGAAATAAAAAATTGAATTCCTGAGGTCATTTTCCCCAAATCGATGTTAAAATAGCCGAGATAATCGGAAGAGAGACGAATTTTATACCTGTGTGACCGTTGATCGACTTCAGCTCAGGAATAGATCCATTTTTGTTATGACTCAGCGTTTGAGATCCTTCCATGGAAACACAAGCACGAAAAACACCAACCGATCTCGGATTGCTATCGGAAATCCCTTTGGGAGATGAAGCAATCGAAAGCCCTAGCATTGATTTAGCTCCGGCGGCAATCATACTGAAATCGGAATTAGATGAGAAATCGAAGAAGAAGCGGTTAAAAATAAAAAAATAAAATAGAAATGAGATTTTTTGGGGTATTTTGGTGTGAATGTAAGGATGTTAATTAAGGAAGGAGGAAAATGTGACCGTTAAAAAGGGCGATTGATTGGGTAGGTGAACTGGTGTAATGAAACCAAATGTTGTTGGCCACGTTTTTTCCAATCATCTTATTATTGATTATCCGAGCGATGTCGTTTAACGATTTTTTTGGTTAAACAAAATGTACTTAACATGGATTTGCATCTAGATTCCTAAAACGAGAAAAGTGGGGAGTGTGGGTACATATTTGAGAGATATCATACTACGACTACGACTATATTTAAACGTTATCTACGTCGCCTATCAACATGGAAGATGTTTTGATTGAGAAAATGGTTCAATAGTCTTTATCGACAGACCAAACCAGTCAAGCCACTGGTCTAAGGTTTTTTTTAATGAATGTAATTATATTTGAAGAAACAAGTTTTAACTCAAAAAATTAGAATTTAAAAGGATATAAAAACAACGGTATAATATTATAAAAGGCTTCAAGTGGTTAGCCTTGAAGCGAACCATAATTGAAGATTTTCCTCATAACTTCTATCTCCAAGCATCTAAATAGTTAAATCAATTGTAAATAATCTTGTTGATGAAGAGAATCATTCGGGCAAGTAAAGAGGGGAGGGGTTCGTGCCCGCACCATAAAACATATAAAGTGGTTTGAAACAATCTAGTCTTATACTAAGCAATGAATAAATGATTAATCTACCCTTTTCTCGTAGCGAGTAATAGTTATATTTATAGAGGACACCTGATCTGGATTAGTAGATCAGGTGGTTTTGTTTATCTGGATGTGACTGATTCGATTCCAGTTCGGGTCGTTTCGATTTAGTTTTGTATATGATCGATTTGCTTTTCAACTTTTTACCTACCATCCTTATCGTTTTGACCAGCTGACATATTGTGTGTTACTGAGGCGTCTACGGCCCGTAACAAACGAATATGAGAAATGCTTATGTACCATTTTTTGACTGATGGCAGAGCCCTTCAATATTTTTTTACGTCTATCGAGGCGTTTTTGGGACTCAAGTGTTCTAATGAACCATTTTTTTGTCGACATGTATTTATGTATTTTGGCGTTTTCAACAAGCTACTAGCTAACCGGGATTCGACTACATCTTAACCGCAGTTGGAGTGAGATTCTTTCCTTAGGAACGAAGGAGTTTCTTTCTGCTTTACCCCAGTTGTTTTGCATCCGCCATGTTCCTTCTGCTCTGAAGACAATTTATACTTAGAAAGTTAGTAAAGTAAAGGAGAGAGGGTTGGGTGCTATCAGCCCGGGTCCCCTTATGAGTCCCGGTTCATTTCATACCTTTCTAAGACCCTTGGGGTTCCAACTTCACATCTTACCATATAATTTTGGAGTGCTCTTTCTTATGTGTTTGAAGACGAAGATCCGGCTGACTAACAAGGACTCTGTTAGCCAGCCAGAGTCGATTTGCATAATACACTACCATATGTAAAGAATTGCAACACATGATTCGCATAATAATACACTACATGATTTGCATAATAATACACTACAAGATGTAAAGAATTGCAACCAAGGATGTTAGTTCGGGTAAAAAAGCCCAGCTCAACCCGAGTTCGAGTGGAGCCCGCCTAGTTTGAACCCGAACTCGAGTTGAGCCCGTAGAAAGGAAACCCGAAATGAGCACAAGCCATTTGAAACCCGTGTATTTTGAGGTAATTACGAATATCCGATGGAATGTCAAGATACGAAATTTTGGAGGTGTTGAAATTGATCATCTAGAACACAAGACCCAAATTAGAATGAACACTTGAAAAACTGGTAATGAAGCAAAATTAAGGTTTCAAAAAATCTTACATATCGACGACGATTCCTTTAGCACGAGAAGAACCAAGGAATAAAGCTATTTCAGTGGGAGAATTTTATCGGAGGAATAAGCTGGGTCAAACAAACCCATAACACAAACGACGAGAGGAGTAGAAGAAGAAGATTCACAACACAAACCAAGTTTTTGATTCTGGTCTCAGGTCGCGAAGAGCAATGAACGAGTCGCGAAGATGGAGGCGACCAAGAGTTTTTTGAATTTAGATTTCGGATTCTAGATTCAATAGTTTGACAAGAACACAAAACGATATTTTTTTAATATTATCCACAAAATGACGTTGTTTTGTCAGTCTGTGGATTTTTTTTAAAAAAACTCGATGGATACCCGTTACCCAATCGGGTAAACCTGTGTTAGCCCGCGGTAAATTGAACCTGTTCGGTTTAGGCCCGCATTTTTTTCTAAGGTAATGACTAGGGTAGCGGGTATGAATGTGGAACGGGTTCAAACCCATTTTTAACATCCCTAATTGCAACACATGATTTGCATAATCAGTTTAGTTCTCCACGGATGTATATTATACTAGGTTAAACCAACGTATGGTATAGTTTTTTAGCTAAAATTGTTTGGTTCGGAAAGTATGCAAGTGTCTTGAAGAGTAATAGATTTTGATCAGCATGGGTTTCTACTTGAATACTTCTATATAGGATTATTAGTCGTTTTGCTAGTTGTGATTGCACATGTGTTTCGGATCATATATCCCTAGGGTTTCACAGATTCCACAAATCACAGATACGAAAGACATAAAAAACATATGAGGACAAAACATGAATCCTTTCCGCACATCTAACTCTGCTTGTTCAGAAGGCTGCCGGCGAGATAAAGGTATTTCAAAATTAAGATATTTGGACGCCGGTGATATGACCTCCTCTGAACAAGCCTGTTTCTAAAACATGTACTTTAATTCTATTCTCTTTCGTGTCTATTTCTCTGAAGCTACATCAAGGTTTTCCTATTACATAAGTCCCGTGGACACGGAGTAAAACAAAAACAAAGACATGAGAATTACAATGCTTAAAAAAAAGAGTATCAAGTCACTTAAAGATCCTAAAACCTCTTTCTGCAAATACACTGTTTGGTAAATAAGTTACACTGGCATCAAGGGCCACAACGGATGTCACCTTGAGTCCCTTTTCGAGGAATAAATAGATGGATGGACCATTCCGCTCTGTCAGGCGTGTTCATCATTAACGTGATTTGGCACCTCGGGTTGGCTATCCAGTGGCATGTACTGCGCCATTATGGCTCTGATCTCTGAGTCCATGTATTGCTGTAAAACCAGGGGACATAAGATGTTCAAATCAATTTCACCCCATCAAGTTACAGATATGGCAATCCAAAGGCGCGATATAAAGTTATATAAGAACTATAATTAAATAGAGATACATCTCAGGCCACTAAAAAAGAAGAGAATTAACCTTTCTGCTTACCACAAAAGTAAAAGCAGATAAAAGAGAAGAAAGCTTACCCTCAGCCTATATTTGTAAACAAGGTAGGCCCCACCAGCTGCAAGTCCCAATGATAACATTATGAGCCAAACAGCGGCCCATGCTGATCTCACCTGTCCACCGGTCTTGCCTTCATTTCAAACAAAAGAAAAACCAATACCAATTGGAACACAGACGGGACAACGTATTGAAACTTCCAAGTCAACCGAAAAACTCACTGATGCAAGTGTCGTGGTCTCTCATGTAGAGAAGGTCCCCGCTACAAGAGCACTCGTAGCTTCCCCATGTGTTCTTGCAGTTACATTCAGGGCATTGACAGGCTTTCTTCTCTTTGCACTCATCAACGTCTGGTGAAGGAAGCCACATAAATCCTTAAAAAAGATGATAACAAGTAGAACAAGTAAAAGGTAACCCAAGTTTGACAAAGAGGGCCTTTCTAACCTTCACACTTCTTAACACCATCTCCTTTGAATCCTGGTGGACACTGGCACTTAACACTGTCCTTGTCCTGAATGTATTACAAGTTGAGACATGGGTCGCTTATTGTCATCAGCAATGAAGCAACAAAGCGCAGAGGAAACACACTAACCACACAAGCAGTGAATGCATGTCCATCCCTTTCTTCATGCCAACAGCCTCCATTGTTGATTGTGCATCTCCCTGGCCCACTCGCTGCAATGCAAATAAACCAATTCAAATTCCTACTGAATACCACAAGTCCATTAAGTGATGACATCAACACTCACGTTCACAGTGGCTATAACCATCCCCTTTGAATTGCACACCATCAACTCGAGGACACTCGCATACTCTTCCCCGAAACGTATCCTGCAAGTTAGGCACATTAACAGATATAACAGAAACTTTTGCCAGGAATTTCACAATATACCTTGCAAGCAGTTATGTTGGCTGATTTATCTTTCCAACAACCACCATCGTTATCTAAGCACTCGTTTGACTCCATATCTGTCAAATATGATTCAGGAAGGTATGGGTAAGACCAGAAACGCCCACTCCGCGTTAAGAAAAACAAACGAACAATATATACCTGTGCTCAGGCATATAGCAGGTTCAGTCGTCTCCTCAAAACCAGAGCATAGAGCCTTGAGTACTGCACTCTTCTCCAACTTGCCTGCAAACAAATAAGAAAGGAAACATTTAGTTAACAAGGCAAACTACATGTGGTGAAGCCTTAAGCTAACACTAAAAAAAGGACAAACCTCGGTACTGTCTGTTGTTGACAACCAAGGTAGGCAATATGGTAACATCCCCCCTTGAACCCTTGCCAACCTACATAATATGCCAATCCCAAACTTAAGAAGATAACTGGGAGATGACAATTGAGACATAAGAGAAATATAAGTAGGACTTACTTGAGCATCTTGTTCTTCTTTTAGAACTGGATTGTCCATGTCAGCTTCAGGGTCTCCCATACACTTGTCAAGCTTTCTACTATCAATTCCTGTAGAGAAATGAAATATATAAACCTCATTCTTCAAGAAAAGAAGAAAAACAAAAAACAAAAGGAGTTTTTGAAAAAGAAAGACTCACCAAGAGATTTGATAACAGAGTCAGCACAATCTTTGTTGTATTTCTTCTCCTTCATGGGACATCTGATCTGGAAATCAGTGACGTAATCCCACCAAACCCAGGGTTTGCCGGTTTCATTGGCCACCTTGTAGACGCAAAGCTGTCTCAAGTTTTCTACAACCACATCTTTTCCATCGTACCCTGAGCTAAAGTCCTGCTCTGGATCAGGAGCGCAGTACCTTCCCTTGTTGATACACTGCGACTTGCACTGTCGGCTCAATGTGAAAGCGTGAGGACAGTACCAAGTGATGTAGTGAGGTCTGAACTGCGTGAAACCGCCTTTCTCAAGAATCTGAGCGGCACCCTTAAAATCCTTGACAAATTCCATCAACATGTCACACTTAACCCCGCATTCATCGTTGCTATTCGTCCACAGTTCATACTCGACACGGTCATCAGGATGAGGAACAGCTTCTCTCCAGTCAAGATTCAAGTTGACCATATCCCCTCCGCCGATAGCTTTCTTGAGTTTTTCACCAAAACCTTTGGTGACAAGAGCAGAAGGTATGGTAATATTCTCAATGTATTTTGCGGATGAAATATCCTCTTCTGGTGTGTCCATGGTGATCAAAGGTTCGTCAACATTGTCTGCCACAAGAACAGCAGAAGCACCCGCTTTCTGTGCATTCCAAACCTTCAAAGCGAAAAAGCAATCTACACAGCAGAATGTAACCGTGCATCAGGCTGTAAGTGTGTATATGTTTATGCAGAAAAGTAAGAGTATTTAAATGTTGTGCATAAAAATATCAATTTAGAAGAGAAACTCCTAAATTAGGATTATCCCAATTGAAACTCGAAATTACATTACATTAGAGTGGACTAAATCTAACATCACACCAGAAGTCAAAGAAGTGAGTCAATCAATCGGAGTTGCAGACAGAATCGTGTATAAACCAACCCTAGGGAATCAAATCGAATCCAAAGATGTACCTCCGCGATCAACCAAGAGGAAGGTAGGTAGAGCACCGGGCTGGGACTTGAAAGAAATGGAGAAATCGCTGAATTCCTTGCACGATTTCTGATTTTCCTTGGGGTAAACCACCGTGCCCGCCATGCTTCCGCCGTACTGAGGGATCCCAAAGTTGCCAATGGCACTATCATGAGTCCCCTTGATGCTATCAGGCGACGTCACCGACAAGCTGTTCTTCTCCACCACGAATCGAGCCTCGCTAAAGGGGGAAGTCAGGAGGGAGATAAGCAGCCATGGAAGAAAACATAGGAGCTTCTGTTGCTGCTTCATCTTCGAGATCTCCGCCTCAACACCACCAACTCAAAGGAACAAAATTGGATTAAACAATCAATACTTAAGGAGCGAGCAGGTGAAATCGGAGCATTTAAAGAGATGGTGATTGAGATTATCCTCAAGCTCGATCGTCTAAGGTTTAGAGTTGGGTGAGTATTGCAGGTGTTTCCCGAGAAACACAGAGAAAACAAAATCGGGTTTTGTTCGACGATTTGGGTGCGACTCGACGACTATAGGCGACGCAGAGTCAAACAGATATCGTCTACGAAACAGTAATAATAAATAACTGTTGTTAGTAAACCGGTTGAACCTTCCGGAAACGAACTAGACCGTAATTACTGTCTAATCTTTTTTGTTCGGATCTGTACACGTCCTCGAGAATAATCTTTTTGGTTTAGGATACCGGGTGTGTGTATTGGTTGAGGGGATTTAAATAATTTTGCGAATTTTAATGATTTATCAGCCTTTCTATAAAATTATATATAGTAAAAGGATGGGTGGTAAATCCTACGTGTCGCCTTTTGGTGAGATGCTCTCAAAAAATTTACTTTGCTACCCTTAATAAGAATGTCTTTAATTTTCAACATTTTCGGTACCCTTTTGTGATTTAGTTGTCTCACGATTTTTTAATTTCGGTTGTGTGGTTTTGCGCTTTTGGTTTGGATTCCGATTTTTCGGTTTATCGTGCGGTTTTTGGTCTTCAGATTTCGTCGGTTTATTGATTGGTTGAGACGAGTTTGTGGATAAGTTTCAAAGATTTTGATATCGTTGTATCTTCTAGATGTTGTATCTTATTTTATCGAGCGGGTTACTTGCTAGGGTTTTCCTGTTTTTATATCCTATATATACTTCAACGTTTAGTCTAGGGTTTTTTTTTTTTTCTTCAGCCGACTACGGCTTCGTTTTTGACGGTCCACTTTTGATTTTTTGCCATCGAGTCTCCTCTCGAGTTCATTGATTTGTTTCGGTGATTTTGTTTTCCTGTTTGTTGTGGTTTTTGTTATACTTTTCTTTAGGTTTTCTGATGTTCAAAGATTTTTTTTATTGGGTTTTTAGGAGTTTTTTTTTTGTTTCTTTGGGTTTTTTGGTTTATTGATTTTACATAATACGAAGGAGAAGATGATTACGTTGCAGTTTTGAAGAAGAGATAACGTTCTAATTTTTAAGGAGAGGAATAAGAAGTTGGTTTTCAGATTTTTAAGGAGAGGAAGAAGAAGTTGATTACAGTGACGTTCGTGTTCTAAATAAGAATATTGTGTGTGTGAATCTATCTAGGGTTTCTACGTTGTGTGACGAAGAAGAAAGTCATGAATATGTCTCTTTCTTGTGAAGAAGAAGAAACAGTGAAAGAAAAAGAAAAAGAAGAATATTGTGTGTGTGATTAGATTTCAATTTTTATGGTTTTGAAGAAGGATGACAAGAAGAAGAACTTTGAAAAAGAAAAAGAAAAAGAGGGAGAATATTGTGTGTGTGATTATGTTTAGGGTTCGTACGTTTTTTTTTGTGCGTCTTGTGTTATAGGGTTCAAGTTTCAATTTTTAGGGTTTTGAAGAACAAGAGGAAGACTTGTGAAGGAGAAGAAGGAACATGAGCATTGCCGTGGGAAAGAGTTCATGGGGGTCTCGCCGTCGGAGAGAGCTCATGGGGAATCGCTCTTTGAACGTATGAAGGAAAATGAGGATTTGAAGAAAACTTTCAACAAGTCGATGGCAAATCATACATCAATAGAAATGAAGAAATATTAGAGAACTACGGAAGACTTGTGTACTGATCGATGGCAAATCATGAGTGTTGGAGTACTCAGTCGCTTGCCCGAAACCATTCAAAGTCAGAGCATGAGAGACTTGTGTACAAAGAATGGATATTGTATATATGATAGGTCGTGGCCGAGGAAGCCCTGGCCAAGGCCGAAGAGTCCATTCATGTTCAAACATCTTTCAAAACGTTTTTCCTCAAAACTTATGCTCTCGCATACTCTATGCTCGACACGCAGTCCTTGCATTACCTTATCCAGCTACTTGACTTCAGTGCCTCTCTTATGGTCTCCATAAGAAAATAATGATATTTGCCATTAGATCAGTGCAAAGTTGTGGTGGCTACAACAAGCTTCGTTAATCAGAGATGGAGAATGATGAGTAGGAAGAAGTTGGTGTTATAGTTGGGTTTTTCGAATCAATTTCCCGACAAGCCAGGCATAGCTAGATCACGATCAAGATGCCTCCTCATAGATCTCTTTGCTAATATTGTAGACGAAGAAATTCATTCCGAGGTATACTCAATTCGAATATTGATTCAACAATTGTTTTCTGATTACATAACTTTGTAAGTATTTTAGAATTTTTATACAGTTCAAACTCGGGTTTTGGTGTGAGGTATTTCATCAAATCAGAGCGAATCAGATAAGAGTGTTGGTTTTTTAAAAGATATAATACATATCATGGAACTTGTTAGTGTCAACGCCGCTGCCGGTAAAGGCAAATAGAAGAGGAAGAGAATCTCGGGACATGGTCGCTCATAAAGACAGTTGTTGTGCTTTTTCATCCTACACAGTCGCCTACACTAAGCGGAATTTCATGGTACAACTTGTCTCCAGTTTATGTTGGTATAATTGTGAGTCTATAATACCACCTTTCCTTCTTCGTCTACATATTGGTTATTACATCATTTCTTGTTTCTTCTGTAAGGAAAAGAACATGGTTTACAAGATTCAATATACCAAGAAAACCTTATCAATAATCCTCACATATATTTTTGTTAGTTCAATATTTTCTTTGATTGAAACTTCAAATCTATATATTTTAAGGTTTTAATTAGCTTAAGCTTTGTTCTTGGGTTTACCAAAGCTATTAGAAGCAGGAGTGTTGTTCTGTGGATTTGGAGTGATATGTGGAATGTCTCTCTTCGTCATTTATTTTATTGTCCTTGAGACAAAAGGTCTCACTCTTGAAGAAATTAAAGCCAAATGTCTCTAAAAAAGTAACATTTTTTTTCAAATCTTATCTCCAATTTTCTCTTTGCTGTTTTATTTCTTGCAGGTGTGAATGGCGAATCACGAGGCAAACGCATCAACCGAAATTGATATGTAAATGGCTGTAAAACGTTGCAGCTCGCGGTAAAACATCTTGGTGCGTTTGACCTTTATTTATTTCTTAGTTCGTTGTTTAAAAATGTTAAAAAGAACTCACAATTCAATTTTTTGTTCTATTGCATCTTATTTTTTTTAAGACACAAAGAAAATAGGTTAACATAATAGAGCCCTTACGGGTTGTCACTAATGGTATATATACAGACTGATCGCAGTAAGTCGACCAGATATCAAAGAAAGAGAAAATACTAACACAAAGTAACTAATTCCAAACAAATCGCCAATGTGTAGTCTGCCTTTAACAGCCATGGATTCACTCGGGAGATTTCGTTTGGGCAAAGTAGATGGAAAACGAAGTTTCGTATATAACTCAAGTATCTTCTCCAGTGAGCCAGCCATGGATTCCGGCGAAACCAAAAACACGGGTTGTATCATCAACAATGCAAGGAAAAAGAATAGACTTCTACTTCAATAGGATGATGGAAACAAAGAACAACGACATAAAAAGATACTTATGTAATCTCAAAAAAAGAATGAAATTAAAGAAATCGTGTAAACTAGAAAATAGAAGTTTTGATGGTTTTAAGAAAATAAACTGTCAATATAGTAAGAAGAATTTGAAGAATAAAAATATGAAATTAGAAAAGAATAATCAAGAAGCATAAGAAAAAAAAGACCAAGAAGAAGATGAAGAAAACAGAAGAAAACAAAAGAAAAAATAATATGAGACGAAACAGAGATTTTTTTTGGTACTGGAAAAAGAAAAACATAGAATAATCTATAAAAAATAAAAAAAAATAATCCATAAAAAATAAGAAAATAATTAATCCTTTGATTTTAAATTAATACAACAATCATTAGATGTTCTTAACCATATAATACATAATAGTAATTTCAAATCATTACACTTTAACCTAAGAAGAATTTGAAAAATAAAAATATGAAATTAGAAAAGAAAAACGAAAAAATATAAAAAACCATAGAAGAGCACAAAACATAAAAAAAAAACCCCAAGAAGAGAGGTAGAATAAAAAGAAGAAAAGTAAGAGACAAACAAAGAAACGAGAATCCATACAAATGAGGAGATAATACTTTGTATCTATATTCACACAACAACTATTACATATTTTTAACCAAATAATACATCTAATTGTTCCTATCAGATTAAACTATCAAATTTGTTGGAAGTGCTAAGGAGATCTACTAATAACACCAATAATGGAGATAAAAACAAGGAGTTACAAATAATCAAGAAATAGGGAAGAAGACGAGAAGGAATATGTATAGTCTCCTAAACTCACATTTTGAGAGGAAATAAAAATAACGGAGAATGCGAGAAAAATGAGAGAAAAGAATCTTCATCTCTGAAATGAAAGAGGGTGAATCATAGTGGAAGAAGAAACAAGAGTTTCATCCTAGAATGCAACTAAAGAGGAAATATCCAAATAAATGAAAAAAAGAAAGTAGTCTTGATCTCAAGAGGAAACGGCGAAGGAAAAACAAGAATCTTCTACCTCAAGAGCAGGATGAGAACAAAGAACGAGTGTGATAAAAAAGATACTTATGGTTCTTCATAAGAAATTAGTAGATATGACACTTTTTTAAAGAAATTTGTGTCCATGACATTTACGACATTGTTTTGCTACTATGCATTCCCATACAACCCTTACCTATTTTCCTAAATACCTACCCTTACCCCTCTGAAAAATACTTATGTGAGAGGTGACAAATGGTCGAAAGTGGGGCCCGGAAAAATTAAAAAATTTTGTTAAGAGAGAAAGAGACGATGAACGAGATAAAAAAAATTCTTTCGGGGAATGTTTAACTGGCGATAGCACTTCATGGTTCAAGGTTAAGGGTTAAGGGTTTACAGTTTATGGTTGAAGGTTGAAGGTTAAAGGTTCATGGTTTAGGGTTTAGATTCCCCAGAGAAAAGTATCGTACATATCGCGGACTGTATATGAATGTGCTTGTGTTCTCAAATTAGGATCTAGGGTATAGATTCCCAGAGAAAAGTATCGTACTTATCGCGGACTGTATATGAATGTGTTTGGGTTCCCAAATTAGGATCTAGGGTATAGATTCCCCAAAAGAAAAGTATCGTACATATCAGGGACATTATATGAATGTGTTTGGATTCGCAAGGAATAGTTTAGGGTATAGATTCCCCAGAGAAAATAATAGCCTGATATGAAGAGGAGATATAAGAGGAAGAGCCTAAGAAAAGCAAAAAGATTAGTTTTCTACCTCAAAAAGAGGATGAAAACAAAGAACCGGGGTGAAAAAAAAAAATACTTATGTCATTTCAAGAGGAGAATGAGATTACATAAATCGAGGAAAACCATGATATAAAAGTCTTGATGTTGTTAGGAAAAAACAATTCCAATAGTGAGAAGAATTTAAAGAAGAAAAATATGAAATTTGAAAAGAGAAACGTAGAAGCATAAGAAACCATAGAAAAAAAAGAAAAAAAAAGAAGAAGAAGACGAAGAATAAAATAATTTACAAACATAAAAAATAAAATACACGTTGTTCCTTTTCTTAAGGTTTCTCATGATCAAACTTTAGCTTCTATTGCTGATCCTTATCATGACACTTTTTGGTGATTTTTTTGTAAAGAGATCCAAGTTACTTGGCTTTATATTTTTAACTTATTATGCACCGAACGTAATGCTCAAATAATGTTCCTCTCTGTTATCGGATCCAGGTTTGTGTTATTCAGTGGGAGACAATATAGTCGTGTTCTTATTTTTTTAATTTCAGACATAGAAAAAATCTAAACTTCTCTTCTGAGCCAAAAGCGTATTACATGCATTTGAGAAGAGAAAGAATAAAACAAAAATCAGATGAAAACGATAAAGAAGAAGGAGAAGGTAGTTTCATTTAATAGGAACCCAAAGGTTTATTGTTATATGTGATTTTGTCAAAAATGCCTCAAGTTTATTAAGTAATGAATCCATGCTCTGAGTATTTGTTAATGGTGGTTTAAATGGATGAAAATTCCACAATCAGTGCAGAAACTTTAATTTTCATCTTCTGTAAGAAATTTGAGTTTTGGTGAATCTATAAGATCCAAAAAGGGAACACTGTTGGATATTGATACTAGGTTTTTTGGTCTTTAGAGGGTATCAATTACCTCTTAATCACTGTAGTATAAGAGGAATCGAATCCAAACTCGTTATAAATTGTCACCTAGGATACAAAGATTTTCTTAATCTAAGCTAGTGATGGTTGTTTTTTTAACTTAAATTGACTAAATGAACTAATGCGAGTAATTAGATGATTAAGTTATGCAATGATAAAAGAAGGGTCCTTAGATGGGTTATTTATGATTTAGGATCACTAAGCATGGTTTAGAGTGTCTAGCTTACACTAATTAGCTATTCCCTAGGTTAATGATCCATTCAATTGACTAATTCATTTCCATGCAATTAATCATGTCACTAATTAAACATCATTAGCAAATTCCCATTTGAGTGATGATAATTAGTTAATTCATTTCCAAATTACTAGATCAACCTAATTAAAACCTTTAGCACCAATTCCTTGGGCATAAAAAAATCATAATTCCATCTCTAAGCTCTCTTGGGCATTTCATCAAACACTTGGTGTTCATGAAATGTCTCATATCATCTTCCTCATTCCCATGCAAGAAGAAGCCTTAATAACTCTTAGAGATGGATGGAATGTTTGATTTAAACCCTAACTACCCTAATCCATGCCTTGATCACCCTCATCTAACCCATCCTTAAACCCTAATGGAACTACTCAAGACCCATGGTGATTCTACCAAAACCAAGCTTGATTAGAGGAGAAATCATGATGGATTGTAAGATAGATTGATAATGAAATGCAAAAGACAAGATTTCTTAAAGGAAAATGCAAATTATATTAAGATTCAACTAAAGATTCAAGAACAAAAGGGAAATATGAGTTTTTAAACTCTTAGAAAAACTAAGCATAAAAGTGTAAGTGAGAGAAAAGGGGATTTTATGAAATTGGGTAAAACCGGGTCGACCCGGGTTTCGACCCGGTTATTTTTGTCCGAACTAGGCCGCAGCGGTCTGCGGTTGACCGCTGCAAGACCGCTGCGATCTGGTTTTGTCTTCAGAAGATTGCAGCGGTCACTACTTGACCGCTGCGCCTGGTGACCGCTGTGACTGAGTTTGCAGCGGTCACTCCTTGACCGCTGCGGGACCGCTGCGGCTCGATCGATTTTTGGCTCCAGAAGTTTGCAGCGGTCACTCCTTGACCGCTGCGCCTTCAGCCCGCTGGAAACTTCTGCAGCGTTCACTCCTTGACCGCTGCACCTAGACCGCTGCAGTTCTTCTTGCTCCTATCTTGTCCATCCAATGGCTTCTCCTTCTCCAAGTGATCTCCTTAGCTCCTAGCTTCCTTCTATCCCTGTTTTGTACCTAAAAGACAACCAAAATGCACCAAAGACTCTACTAGAACCTAATGCAACACCTAAACTCTAAATGCAATGAAACATATGATAAAAATGGCAAAACATGTCAAATATGAAATAGAATCCTACTCTAATGTAAGCCTAAATGATGTATGATATGATAATATCAACTCCCCCAAACTTACTCATTTGCTTGTCCTCAAGCAAACAAGCAAGCCCAAGAGAGAGATAATGAAATAGAAGGAGTAGTTCAATCAACAAGGCATCACAAAAAGAAATTAACTCAACATCCAAGTTACTAAGCCTAAAATGCATCAAAGTTTGTCTACTCAAAAGAAGTTAGCCATGCACATCCCAATGCATAATCAAACCAAACCTTGGTCTAGACAATCCATCCTATCCACTAGCCTCTTAACATTCATTAGCCCATGAAATTTTGTGAATTTTGCTTACACCAATTTAGATCAAACCATTTGGCCAAGGGTTAAGGTTATGAGATGAAAATGATCTCATCAATGTATTGGTTTGTTAGCTTAGGGATCTCTCAAAGAATGAGCCAAACTTTAACAAAATGCTAAAGGTAAAGAGCAATCTATGCATACAAGAGAAAACTTTTGTCTACCCAAATGCCTAGAGTTTCTCTAACCTAAACTATCTCCTAGCCTATTTCCCATCAAAATTCCTATCTACCCTTTTGTTCACCTAAGGCATTTTGCCATTCTACCCAAGGGTCTTTGCCTATTTCATTCATCTTCTCTTCAATGGGGATTCTTCTTGTTTCTTTTGGCTCCTTTTCTTTGTTTTGACTTCCTCTTCATTTGCTCCTTTCACCATTTGGCTTCTTTTCTTTTTCTTGCTTTGGAGCTCTTCTTTTCTTTGAATTCTTTTTAGTTTTACCTTGAGGCTTTTCTTCTCATTTTTGTTCCCCCTTCATTCTCTTTACCCTTCTTCATTCTTCCCAATTCAACCAAACTTTCCTTGTAATTTTCATTTTCCCCCCCAAACTTGAATTTAAACCACATTCCCACCTAATCTAGCCTAGTCCTAATTAGCTCTTTGATGATAGAGCTAAATCTACACCAAAGTGTTCCCTTGTCGCTCTAAACCTAACACGTTTTGTCAAGTTAGCTCGGAAGAGGCCTCACAAAGTCACACACAAATGATTAATTGGTTAGAAAGAAGGTTTAATGATGAAACTTGGTGGGGGAACCAGAAATGGCTACTTAAGCACACAAGAGTGGTAGAAATGGGTAAGAATGCTTAAGTATGTATGTGTAATCCATGGTTTTCACTTGTTAGCATAAGCACAATAATTGTTGATTCAAATTAAGGTTTTCACTTAGGTGAGGCTAGCTTCAAATAGAGAGAGTTTCAACCTAAGAAAGGCTATCAGATGCATGATCCATGAATGGTTCGTTCTTGATTTCTAACAAAACATGTGAGGCATTAGAGGATTAATAACTAGGGTGTTGAATTAATAATCAAATTGTGATACCTTGGTTAAACTAATCCTCCTAATGCAAGTGATTCTAGACTCAATCCTATATGAAAATTGCAAAAATTTCAAAAATTGAACTAAAAATGCATGAAAGTCTAACAATGCATGAGACTCAAGTTTGAAATGTAAAATAAGAGCACAAAAACTCACATCAAATGCAAGGCTCTCCCCCAAACTTAAATCACACCGGCTCGGTGTGAAAGAAATTCGAGGAAGAGTCTTTAAGACAACTAAAACATGCAATGAAATAAGAAAATTAAAATGTATTTACAAGGGTGGAAATTGGGTACCTAGTAAGAATGAGAAGGGGAGGAGTCGATGGAGTAGGAGCGGTTTCCCGATCCGCTACTAGAGGGTGAGAGTGGTGCCTTTCCTTTGCTTTGTCTTGGCTGTCCTCGGTAAGAAGATGTCGCGGCTTCATCGGTTTGTGGCGCGGCTATGATCATCGCCATGCTTGAGTTACCCTCCTCGGTTCTTCTTGGTGAAGAGTTAGAGTCCTTGATGATCTTCTTGATTAGCTTCCCCTGCTTCTTCACTGTCTTTACAAGCTTTTTGATTTGCTTGCCTTGCCATCTAGTTAGCCTCTTGAGAAGTCCGATATGCTCATGTGCCGCCTTTAGAGCATCTCCCTTGATTGGGTCGGCGAAAGGCTCGAAATCATACCGCTTGCTGCCATAAATCTCCTCGGGAAGCTCTTCCTCGTCTTTGTCACGCGGTTGCTCGGTTCGGGTCCGGTTAATAGAAGAGAGGAGCCTGTCTCTAGCTGGATCATGGAGGAGATATGGTCACGGGTTGAACAAAAGATTGACGCGGGTGCTGAAAGAGGTGACAGCCGAGTTGGGGAGTAGGATGGTCTTCTTCTCGTTCCCGGTGACATGGAAACGGTATCCATAGCTCTTCCTTTTGCGCCCTACAAGGAAGTGAGAAGTGGCGATATAGGACAAATCTAACCTCATGATTGGTAGAGTTGCCTCGGGTGATCGTATCTCTACTCCGCAAGCTGTCAAGATTGGTGTAATGAGCCCTCCAATGCTGAGCTGAGGAGTCTTGTCTTTGTTCGAGGTCACCCAATCTTGGACTGCGACAAACCGGTTCACGAGGTAGTGAGCAAAGTTGACCGGCCTTGGTTGCCCAATGATGTCATATCCGCAGTCTTCGCTCGTTCCCGTGGTGCGTAAGAGGGACTTCACCCCCTCGGTCAAGAGAGCAAGCTCCTCTTCCTTCACATTTCCCGTCTCCCATCTTGCGAACAAGGTGTGAGCGAGGAACTTGTGAGCATACCGGATCGCTGGATGTCGGATTGCTGTTACCTTGCTAACTCCCTTCTTTTATTCCCCCCGGGCTATCAATCGCCACACTCCTTGCGCTTCATTCATGTCGAAGTTCAAGGAGTAGACTTCTCCACCAGCTGGAAGTTGAAGATCATACCCACTTGTGCCATTATTATCTCGTAGTTCCTCCCACGAATCTTAAAGCTTATTCGCCCCCGGTTCTCGTTGGTTATATCCAAGGCAGTGTCATCAAAGACACTCAAGGTGGCAAAGAACTCCTTGGTTTCCGGTGTGTGTGAGATTTGGGCCATGTCGAAGAGTCCCGCCAATCCCATGTTGAAGAACAAGCTCCGAACTTCTTCCAAGATACCGAGGTCCGCGAGAAGTTGATGATCCGCCCATCTTGTGGGAACAAACTCCATATCCTTCATAGCTCTCAATCTTTGGTTTGGGGTTGGTTTGCTCTTTGGTGGCTCCTCAACCTTCTTGTGCTTCCTTGCGCTCTTTAGTTGTGGCCTTGGAACATCAAACTCACATCCGCTTGATTCATTTTCAGCATTAGAAGCTCTCGCGGTCTCCTTTCCTTTCTTCACTCCCATTGTTATCCTTCAAAACAATGAAAACTAGCAAATAATGAGCTCAAAGAAGCAATTTCATCATAATTCCTTGATAGATATCAATGATCATATTTCTAACAAGGTTTCCTAACTTAATGGCACAATTGAACCCTTCAAAACCAAAAACCCCCAAAATTTTGTTTTTTCTAAACCTCAAGAACCCTAATTTTCAAAAATTCCAAATTTCAACATGAATCCTCAAAATTCAACCATGTAATCAACCTATCTAGCTTAGACTAGCATTACCCAAGCAAAATATAATCAATTCCATCAATATTCAACACAAATTCATGAATTTCTATAAAATTCACAAATATGGATGAAATTTTGATTTTACCTTAGTGTTAATGATGGATTGTGTTGAAAACAAGTGAGGAATGCAAGGTTATGTAATAAAATCGGGTTGAGAATGAAAGAACAAAGGTTTCTAATGATCTAGAATGAGAGAATTTGAGTTTTAGGGTGAAGAAATCGTGAAGAATGAGGAAGAAGAAGAAGGGATCGGGTTTAAATCAACCAAACCGGTCGGTTTGGTCCGATTTTTTTTCTGATTTTACCTGTCTGCAGCGGTCTGAGTGTGACCGCTGCAGGACCGCTGTGGATTTTTTTTCTCTTCAGAAAGTCACAGCGGTCACTCCTGGACCGCTGCAGGTGACCGCTGCGGCTTTTCTGGGCTTTAGACAAAATAAGTCACAGCGGTCAGGCATTGACCGCTGCATGACCGCTGCGACCAAATTGTTTTTGCACCTCAGAAGATCACAGTGGTCACTCTTTGACCGCTGTAGGTGACCGCTGTGAGCTCTCCGGACTCCAAGCAAAATGAGCCACAACGGTCTGGCATTGACCGCTGCAGCCAGACCGCTGCAACCATTAAACCTTCAAATTTCCTTAAATCCCCTGAAAACACTTAGCAAAAACATCAAAATGCACTAACAAAGAAATAAAAACATGAGATTGAACTATTTACAAGGATAAGCAAGGGGTGTCTCCCAAGAGCACTTTGTTTAAAGTCTCTAAGTTTGACTTTGTTACAATTTTGTGCTAAGTGGTGGTTGGAGCTTCCTCAAGAGGAGTTGAGATTGCCTCTTGAGTAACTTCCCTAGCATGATACTTCTTCAACCTTTGACCATTGGTGATAAATTCCCTTCCATCCTTTGTTTCAAGCACAACCGCTCCATAGCTTCTCACCTCCTTAACCACAAATGGTCCGGACCACCTCGACTTGAGTTTTCCGGGAAAGAGTTTCAACCTCGAGTTAAATAGCAGCACTTGATCACCGGGATTTAAGTCCTTAGAGAGAATTTTCTTGTCATGAAATGCCTTGGTTCTCTCTTTGTAAATTGAAGAGTTTTCATAAGCCTTAAGTCTAGTCTCTTCAAGTTCTTCAAGGTCCACCAATCTCCTTTCTTGAGCATCTTTTATGTCAAAGTTGAGAAGTTTGACTGCCCACTTTGCCTTGAATTCGAGCTCTACCGGCAAGTGACAAGCTTTCCCATATAACAAGTTGAAAGGAGTAGTACCAATTGGAGTCTTGAAGGCGGTTCTATACGCCCAAAGAGCATCATCGAGTTTGCTCGCCCAATCCTTCCTTGAAGTACCAACTGTTTTCTCAAGAATCGCTTTGATTTGGCGGTTAGAGACCTCTACTTGACCATTGGTTTGGGGATGGTATGGGGTTGCTATCTTATGCTTCACTCCATTCTTCTTGAGTAGACTCTCAAACACCTTGTTAATGAAATGGCTTCCTCCATCACTAATTACCACTCTTGGAACTCCAAACCTTGGGAAGATGATTGTCTTGAATAACTTAACCACAATCTTGGCATCATTTTTAGGGGAAGCTATTGCCTCCACCCACTTGGAGACATAGTCCACAGCCACCAAAATGTATTGGTTCCCAAAGGAAGGTGGGAAAGGCCCCATGAAGTCAATACCCCAAACATCAAAAACCTTTACAACAAAGATTGGGCTTTGAGGCATCTCATCTCTCTTGCTTATATTTCCTTTCCTTTGGCATTGGTCACAGCTCTTCACAAACTCATAAGCATCATTGAACAAGGTTGGCCACCAAAACCCACTTTGGAGAACTTTTGTGGCTGTTTTGAAGCAAGCAAAGTGTCCTCCACTTGGTGAACTATGACAAGCCATTAAGATTCCCTCAGACTCTTCGTCAGCTACACATCTCCTATAGAGACCATCCTTGCATAGAGTGTATAGGAAAGGCTCATCCCAATAGAATCTTTTCACAACCTTGAAAAACCTCTTCTTCTTATGGTCTTCAAGTGGTGGTTCCTTTCCACAAACCAAGTAATTCACATAGTCAGCAAACCATGGTAGATTGTCTTCTTGTGAGATACATAAGTCACCCAAAATGACTTCATCTTCTTTCCTTAAAGATCCCACACTCATCAAGCTCTCTTGCATTAGCTTGTCATCAATAGGTACCAAGTCTTCTACTCTAATCCGAGAGAGATGATCTGCTACTCCATTCTCAATACCTTTCTTGTCCACAATCTCCATGTCAAATTCTTGAAGAAGAAGTATCCAACGAAGCAATCTCGGTTTAGTGTCTTTCTTCGAATGTATGTATCTCAATGCCGCATGATCGGTGTAGACAATCACCTTAGAACCGACAATGTAAGACCGAAACTTCTCCATGGCAAACACAACCGCTAATAGCTCCTTCTCGGTTGTTGCGTACCGGGTTTGAGCTTCATCGAGAGTCCAAAGCTCTCTTGATCTCAAAGAAGGCTCTCATGCACTCTTCATCAAACACAAACTCCACTTCCTTGCAAAAGAGTCTTGTTAATGGTCTAGCAATCTTGGAGAAATCCTTGATAAACCGCCGGTAGAAACCCGCATGACCTAGAAAAGCCTGAATATCTTTCACCGTCTTTGGTGGCTCCAAGTTGACCATAACCGAGATCTTCGCCTTATCAACCTCAATCCCTCTTTCCGAGATCTTGTGACCCAAAAAAATTCCTTCTTGCACCATGAAGTGACACTTCTCCCAATTCAACACTAGATTTGCTTCTTCACATCTCTTAAGAACCCTACAAAGATTAGACAAACAAACACCAAAGGAAGAGCCATATACGGAAAAGTCATCCATGAACACCTCAACCATTTCCTCAATCAAATCCGAGAATATAGACATCATGCATCTTTGAAAAGTTGCTGGTGCATTACATAATCCGAATGGCATCCTTCGATAAGCAAAGGTACCATAAGGACATGTGAATGTCGTTTTCTCTTGATCATTCGGGTGAATCGGGATTTGAAAGAATCCGAGTATCCATCTAAAAAGCAATAGTATTGATGGTTGGCTAGTCTTTCAAGCATTTGGTCAATGAATGGTAAAGGGAAATGATCTTTCCTAGTTGATGAGTTCAATTTCCGGTAATCAATACACATCCTATGCCTGGTGATGGTTCTAGTTGAAATTAACTCATCATTCTCGTTTTTTATAACCGTGATTCCCCCTTTCTTAGGCACAACATGGATTGGGGAAAACCACGAGCTATCCGAGATCGGATAAATTATTCCCGCACCAAGAAGTTTTAGAATCTCTTTCTTTACAACATCCTTCAAGTTGGGATTCAACCTTTTTTGATGTTCAATAGAAGTCTTTGATTCATCCTCAAGGTGAATTCTATGTGTGCATAAGTTGGGAGAAATACCCTTAATGTCATCTAAAGAGTACCCAATGGCTTTCCTATACTTTTTAAGTTCATTGATAAGCAAAGCTAATTTCATCACTCTTTAGATTTTCATTTACTATCACCGGGTAAGACTCTTTGGGACCTAAGAACGCATACCTTAGTCCCGAGGGAAGCTCCTTTAGGTCCACCTTTGCGGTTTT